>JBAMAX010002672.1:0-81926 GCA_037043745.1 Chymomyza amoena | reverse complement strand
TTTTCTTATAAAACTACGAGCGAAAGTAGCGTCGATCTTGACAAAGGCCACATAACCTATTTTTTCTGATTTCGTTTTGGTTGACATTTGCAAGCACAATTCTTTGGGAATTTTAGAACGACTTTAAAGCAAATTATATTCCTTAAAAATAAAAAAAAAAAATAGGTAACTCCAAAAAGGGTACAAACTGATAGATACAGATACTTTTGGGCAGAAATGCTCTTCACTAGTTCACTAGACAAATATTCTGAGTTTTATAGTGTACTAGCGAGACCGGTAGACGTTTGTCCTGCCCAAACTTTTGAATACTCTTACAGTGAATAAACATCGTAAGATTCTCTAGTTAGCTTATCTGCAAAAATATAAGATTTTTAGATTAGTTTTCAGCTCGATTCAAACTTGCACCATTATTAGGCGAATGTCGCGCTTCACGGGTCTGTCTTAACCGAATTCTTTCAAGTTTAATTCAATATGAATTAAGGCTTCATTGCGTATATCTCACGAACCAATACAGACAAGCACATCGCACTAGGCTTAAAACCTCCATCTTGACAAACTCTAACTCACGCAAAAATCAGATTCCAAATTTATCGACGCGTTAATGAGAACACCCGTAACACGTAACATAAGTTCCGGCACTCGAAGTGTAACCAAATTCAGACCGCTCGCGCAGCTGACGCACGGGCATCATCTGTCTGTAAGTTAGCTAAATGACAGTTTAGAGTATTGTTTACAAGCGCACGAAAGCATTTTGCCGTGAGTAAACGCGAAAAAAAAATCAGTAATGGATTTCAAACGTAATAGTGTAGTTGCATTATATTTAGCTGGAAAATCACAACCAGCGATTGTTCGTGAGCTCGAACACCTTAAAGTAAATAAAGTTTTCGTTTATCGCACCTTAACTCGTTACAATGATACTGGTAGCATCGCAAAACGTCATGGAGGTGGTCATCAAAAGACTGCAACGTCACGTGAGATGGTGCAAAAAGTGAAGAAGCGACTTGAGCGAAATCCTCGACGAAGTGCCAATCAAATGGCGAAAGAACTGAAAATATCTGACCGTAGCATCCGTCGCATACTGAAAAATGATCTCAAGGTCAAGCCTTACAAGATCCAAAAGGCACATGATCTCACACCGAAGCAGCAACAAGTCAGACTTGAGAGAGCGAAGGAGTTGCTTCGCTTGGCCGAAAGCGGTCATTTGCCGAACATTGTGTTTTCTGACGAGAAAATTTTTACAATTGAGCAATTCGTAAACTCTCAAATCGATAGGGTTTACTTGAGGGACCGTTCATACGAGAATTTGAGTTATCGATTGGCCACCAGGAGGCAGCACCCGCCACAGATAATGGTTTGGGCCGCTGTAACCGCAGATGGGCGCTCTCCAATCGTTTTTATCGAGCCTGGCGTCAAGGTTAATGCGCAATATTATCGGGAAAGTGTTCTGGAGGTTGTTCGGTGGCAGACCATGGACGTTTCAACAGGACTCGGCACCGTCTCACAAAGCTCGAGTGAACCAAGAATGGCTGAAAAACAACGTTCCGAACTTCATAACGTCCACACAATGGCTCTCAAATTCACCAGACGCGAATCCGATGGATTATTCTCTTTGGGCCATTTTGGAGAGCAAGGTCCGAACTAAAATATACAACAGTCTCGAGGCGCTGAAAAAAGCCATTGTCCACGAGTGGGCCAAAATACCTGCAAGTCACTTTCGGGCAGCTTGCGATTCATTTTTGGACCGTCTCAAGGCCATAGTGAAGGCAAAAGGTGGCCATATTGAGCGAAAGTAAATTGTTTCTAAATTTCGTATTATTTTTACACATTTTGTACCTTGAATTGAGTAAAGGTAATTTTCCAAAATGAATTTATGGCCTTTTTAATTGGTTACACTTCGAGTGCCGGATATAGATGCTGCTTGGCTTAAAAACAAACAAATTTTTTTAGCCTTTTCACTTTTTTACCATTTTAGGTACCGTTACAACACATATTTTTTTTATAATTTCATTTAGACAACTTGGCTATATATTTTTGTGTGTGAGCACTTCATTTTCATTTTGAAAAAATGACTTTCGACAATATTATCAAATATTAATATTATTATACAATATTATGGCAATAAAACCACGTTTTTTTGGTATTTCCTTCGCTCTATTGATAAATAGCTTAATAGCCAAAGCAAACATATCAAACGAAACCTATTAACCCTAACTAACGTATGACATTTATGTTGGCAAGCCCCCCAAGATACCCAAGTAAGCAAAAATAGCTCACACATCATAAAAGTTCTTTCATAACAATCAAAGTAAAACTTTTTGGGGTTGCATGTCTAAAATGTTGACGTTCAATAGCAACAACTCATTAACTTTTTTTCTATAGAACATTTTCCAACAACGTATGTGTGTGTGTGTGGATGTGTGTGTGTATGGGGTCAATCAATCTTCACATAAACTTTGTTGGCCAAACAGATTGAGACGCAATTGCCAAAACTTTTGGCACTTGCCAAAAAACGCATCCTACATACAAAGTAAATCCAGATCGAGATGATGTAAAGGAAACGGCACGCAATAGAAATTACATACAATCAAATGTAAAAAAGGAAATCAAGTTAAAAAGAAGTGCCAAAGGCGTCCCTAAGCTGCAAAGCAAACTTTTCTATGGTCCTCATCAAACCGGATTCTAAATCAATATTTAGTTCATCTTTATTTTTTTTTTTGTGGACCATTTTCACTTCCATGGGAAGACGCACATATGCAGTTCATAAAAGAAATAGGGAAAACTTCGGACAGTTGAGTTGCTAAGCTAGGGATGGAAGTTTGAAAAACCAACAATGCTAGTTCGCATATCGATAACTTTTACTAAAACAAATGTAAGTATACATCAAAGTTTCTTTTGAAAGTTAGACATTTGGTTTTTAAATATTTAGGCCACTATCGAAGCGACAGGAGAATTATGCCACAAAAAGTTTTGTTTTATGTATGTAGATATCCTTAAGAGCTTCTTTAAAAAAAAACTTTAATATCTTTAGAAAACTTATGGCATTCTGAATTGTTGGCCTTGCTTGATTACTAAAATAATATCGTTGATAAGATTTTTATATATTTTCTATCCAGCAAACGTCGAAAATTTTTTAGAAACAAAACTCAAAATAATTAATACCACAAAACTATCCATTGGAACGATTTTTTATATCGCTCGTCAAAGTGACGAAAATCTGCAGAAGCATGAATTCAAAATTTTAATTAACTTTATTTTATTAAAAATAAAACTTTAATTACTTGGACAGTTTTTCGCTAGTTGGCAGTAAACTTTTTATTGGTATAGTAAAATTTTGTTTAGCCGATGACACCTAAATTCCCACTACCGATACCATCCATTGCATTATATAATGCGCGTCGCATCAAACTGATGAGATCGATAGGTAATGATATCGATATGAAAAATGTTGACTGTGGGCAAATTTTCTGATTTACTGAAATTGGTACGCGGAGTACGCTGAGGTTATGTAGGGAACATATCTCCAAGCTGCTTCCAGGCGACGACGCCACAAGTCCCGCCATTGGAGAAAACATCCCTTTATCACCGACCAACGACAATATGTGTGTCCCACCACCTAGCCATGAAAAAGCCCGAGATGCCATAATCCGGCTCAAAAATGCAGTGTCCTTTATCCGATACTAAAGAAGGGTGAACCGACGATTTGTGCCAACTACCGGTGAATCAGTCATATTGCCATCTCATCTCCTGTCAAGCCTATTATGTGAAAAACTGAAGCCGTATGTCAACACACTGATCAGACCCTATCAGCGCGGCTTTAAACCTGATAAGTCAATCATAGATCAGGTCTGTACTCTACGCCAAATTCTGAAAAAGACCCATAAAAAACAGATTAATACCCATCATCTCTTTATCGATAATAAAGCTACAATCGATAGCCCGATAAGGGATCGCCTATACAACACTATGCCTGAGTTCGCTATTCCTGCAAAGCTGATTCGTCTTTGCTGAATGACATTGAGCGGCACCATCAGCTCAGTCAAGATAGAAGCGAACCTTTCCGAACCTTTCAGTACCGTTCGAGTTTTCAGACAAGGCGACCCTCTATCATGAGACCTCTTCAATTTCGTGATGGAAGGGGTACTGCGGAAGGCTGTACATCGCAATGGCACTATTTTTTACAAGAGTGTCCAGCTTCTTGCCTACGCTGATGATATCGATATCATTGGGCGTTATAAGCGAGATATTACTGCTGCATTTTCCGCAATCGAAGAGGAGTCAGTGAAAGTGGGTCTAGCGGTAAACGAGGGCAAGACGAAGTGTATGCTGTCTACGAACAGGGACGCACGGAGTCTAGGCTTCCATGTTACAGCGGACCGCTGTACTTTTGAAGTGGTCAAGGAATTCACGTACCTTGGCACCGCCGTTAACACCGAAAATGACATCAGCCTGGAGATCAAACGAAGAATCACACTTGCCAATAGGTGTTACTATGGACTCAGTAAGCAGATGTGCAGCAGAGACCTCTCTCGAATAACAAAAGTAACTCTCTACAAGACGTTCATCTTACGGCGCAGAAGCATGGGTTGTGTCACGGACAGATGCAGCTGCTCTTGGGGTCTTTGAGAGGAAAATTCTTCGTAAAATCTTCGGTGCCGTACGTTTTAAGGACGACTATCGCATACGGATGAACCAAGAGCTGTACGAGCTCTACGACGACATATATGTTGTCCAGCACATCACAATACAACGTCTGCGCTGGCTCGGGCTTGTTGTTAGTATGGATAAGGATGCTCCAGCGAAAAAGGTATTCGAAGCGAAAGCCGACGAAGGAAGACGAAGGGGACGACTACGACTCTGATGGAAAGATCAAGTGGAGGAGAACCTATCCTCCCTTGGTATTTCTTATTGGAAAAGACGCGCGCAAAGCAGAGGCCGTAAGCCGACAACGGGTTGCCATGGACACACAATGAATGAATGAATGAAGTTGGTAGAGTTGAGAGAAATTTGTAACAATATTACTGCCAAAATAAAATCAATTAAAACTAGAAATTTTTAACGAGCTGTCAGTTCTCCGTTCTATATTCTGTGAACTAGCACACATTCAAAATGCATCCTATAATAACAAGATGTTTAGCTGCTGATACCATCAATGCTGTGTATTGAACGTCGAATCGAACTGATAAAAACGATAGTTTGGAGAATTCCCCCTATAATGAGTTCTTGAGACGAACCGATAATTTATATTTATTTATACCAATATGAATATGTCGGCTTTCGAAAATTTTGCTACACCTTTCGGATTCGTAAAATCTAATTCCAAATAATTGGCTAAAGAATTTAACTTTATCACCGTCCAAAAAAAATTAGTTACTCGTAAGAAGCCGTAAAATTTGAATTGATTAGAAGTTTTTGGGAGTTGGCAGTTCAGCGCTCTGTAATTTATGTCGCTTTTTAAATACGAGGGTGGATTGATAAGTTTCCGGCCTGACCAAGAGATGGCGCCACTAGGCCTACCTTGAGGTGGCGTTCTATAGTACCATCCTTAGATAGCTTGTAGCTATAGTTTCAACCCGATCGCCATGTTAGTTTAGATTTGAGAGCACACTGAACAAGACGCCTCTGTGTTTTTCTTGAAAAATTGATTCGAAAAAACATTTCTACCGCCAATTTGACGTTGTATAAGCGTAATTCCAGCGAATTTTTGCGTCGATTCATAACCGTTGACGACTCTTGGGTCCACCACTACCCTCCTGAAACCAAAGAACAGTCTAAACAGTGGATTGGACCAGGGGAACCAACTCCAAAGAAGGCAAAAACAATTTTTTTCAGCGAACAAGGTTATGGCTACTGCTTTTTGGGATGCAAGAGGTATTATATACATTGATTACCTTGAAAAGGGTAAAACTATCACTGGTCAATACTCGCAGACTTATTGCAACGTTTGAGCCTCGAGGTGAAAATTAAACTACCTCATCTGGCGAAGAAAGAATCTTGTTTTCATCACGATAACGCACCAGCGCACAAGTCAATCGTTGCGATGGCTAAAATCAACGATCAGAAGTTTGAATTGATGCCGCACCCTCCCTACTCTCCAGACCTAACCCCGAGTGACTATTATCTGTTTCCTAACCTCAAAAAATGGCTTGGCAGTAAGAGATTTGCGGACAATGAAGAAGTAATCGCAGCTGTAAATGGGTATTTTGAGGAGCTTGACGAATTCAGTCTATAGAGATGGCATTACTAGACTAGAACACCGCTATGAGAAATGTATCAGCCTTGGAGGATATTATGTTGAGAAATAAAAAAAAAATTCTTAAAAACGTTGTTTTTCTTGGTCAGGCCGGAAACTTATCAATCCACCCTCGTATATACAACAATATGTTGGTATTTATTTATAAATATATAAACTAGAAAATATGTTTAATAAATACATACCAAAAAAAGTGACTTCAAAATCTGGAATAAAAATAGAAAATATTCAATTAGAATTTGTGAAAGAAAAATTAAAGGTGGGAAACATTTACAAAAAAATTTTCGATAAGCTTCTTCATAAGTGTTAAATTATAACCAATACACAATTTCCCAATTTGGCTGTTTATCGAAAGTTGAAGCCTTTTGATTTCTCGTACAAACCGTCAAAAACTTTATATACCTACCCCAAAAACGCTGCAAACAATTGTACAACTTACTCTAGAAACTGCCGATTTCTACAACCTTTTTATGTCTGAGCTCTTTTTAAACAAAATCAGCAAAAACTAGCCGAACTTATATGGCAATAAGCCAACTTAAGTTAAACTTATATAACAAAATTGCTTAAAATAAGAAAAGATTTTGTTCCAAACTTCGCAACTATAGTTTAACTACTCAAGAAACTAGTTTTTCTTTAAAGAGGCAGAAAATTAGTAAAAATTTTGCTTGCAATTTATTTAACTTAGGCTATTCCCAATGCCAAATTCAATTCTTATTATATTATAGTAACAAAGTTAGTCTATCCTTTTGGAACAAGACAAACCCATAATATGAATTAAGTTTGCTCGCGGGAAATAAGGAAACTTTGCATATGCACATATGTATATATACCCACATTATTAATTTAATATAAACTTCAAAATATTCCACTCGATTCCCCAAAGATTTTTGTGGCAAGTTTACTTTGCAACAATTGCAAAACAAACATAAATGTTATGGTAATAATCATTGCACAATGTGTCGTATGCGCAATAAAAGTTCATAGCTAAAATGGTTATAAATGGCATAAGTTTATATTATTCTATATATATATAGATATATATCCGTTTTCATTGTATATATTTCAAGTATGTAAAATAATAAATGCAATATATACTCGTACAATGCATAACGGAAATCTATGTCTTTATTATTTTTGGGTCAATCATGCGTATGAGCAATATATTGATAAGAGCCCTTAAAAAAATACGCTTGATCCAAGCTCTTTTTATTAATTTTTCAATTTTACTGAGTTGCCAACAAAATACTATCTCTGGGATAATATTAAAGCAGTGAAATAGTTTTTGTGGGAATACTACGACTATCAGATACACTGCACTGTCTTCTCTTGTTTATACAATAGGTTTTTTGTAAGATTTTTTGGCAGATTTTTTAGTTTTAATGTCATATAAAATATCTACTATATATATTGAACTAATATCTTCCCAGAGTTTCAATACATTTAAATAGCAGTTGTACTCATGGAGAATAAGCAGAAAAAAAATTTTAAGTGTGGCCAACCCTGCAAAAAAAAGAGCTACTGCTGCCTGTCAATTTTTAAGATTTAGACTTTTATGTTTTTTATACCCTGTACCGTATGGTACCAAGGGTATATTAAGTTTGTGCAAGCCGAAAAGGTATGTAACATATAGAAGGAGACGTCGGAGACACCCCAAAGTTACCTAATATATGATCAGGGTGAATAGAGAAGTCGATATACCCATGTCCGTCTGTCCGTCTGTCCGTCCGTCCGTGTGAACACCTAGATCTCAGAGATGGTAAGAGCTAGAGTTACCAAACTTTCACATTAGATCCCATATTAATCCATTGGAGGCAAGTTTATTTTATTTTTTTGATATCGGGGATAAATTATATAGCTCCCATGGGGGTGTTTGAGACGACCTCGACAAAAAAAAAGCGTTTTAGATGAATAATTCGTTTGTTTATGAAGATATCGTAACCAAATTTGGTACTCAAAAGTTTTTTATAGTTCCCAATCACAGTGCCAAATTTGATCGAAATCGGTTGACTATATCATATAGCTCCCATAGGACCGATCGGCCAAAATAACTTTTTTAAAGAAAAGTTCGCTATATTTCGTTTTTTAATAAAGATATCGTAACCAGATTTGGCGTTTGGAAATTTTTTGGACCACTTAAGTAATGTGCCAAATTTGAATAACATCGGTTGACTCCGATCTTCCAAAAAATCGATTTTTTAACAAAATTTGTTGTGTTTCGTTTGTTTGTTAAGATATTGGGACCAAATTTGACATTCGTGAGTATTTTATAGTTCCTAAGCGCTGTACTAAATTTAATCCAAATCGGTTGACTAGATCATATAGCTCCCATAGGACCAATCGGTCCAAAAACACGTTTTTTTTACAAAATTCGATGTGTTTTGTTTGGTTGTAAAGATATTTGAAATAAATTTGGCATTCATATCTTTTTTAAGGTATTTAAGCACTGCGTCAAATTTTTATTGAAATCGGTTGACTATATCATATAGCTCCCATAGGAACGACCGGTCAAAAAAAATTTTTGCTTAAAAATTCTTTTTAATTTTTACAAAATCTTTATTAAAATCTTATGTAAATGTGCCATTCTGTGTCAACGTGCCAAATTTTTCCCAGCTACGGAGCTGCCACCTAGTTGCTGTGCTAAATAATAATAATTTGGAGTATTTATTTTACCATATTAATAGATGTGTTTGGTGTTAAATGAAAGTTTAAAAATAGAGTATTTTATTTTAATAAAGTTGTCAATATGAAATGCGATAAATTTAATGCACAGTTGAAAAAATAAGTGCTGTAAACTTTTTTCTCCAAGTGTGGCAACGTATGTCGTGTTTTAGATAAATGTGAATGCCAATAATTAACAGTTCATAATCAAAAATAAAAACAAACGAGGCATTTTGAAAATAATTTTTTCAAATGCGACGAATATACTGCACACAATTTTCTGCTCAGGTGGCTACATTCGGCGTGTCAGTGATATTTGTGAATGTCAATAATTAAATTTAAAGTACATAATTAAAAATAAAATCAAAGTAAGGCCTCAATGGCTAATTATCCCAAAATAGGCATTTTGAAAATAATTTGCTCTTTGCGTGCAAATTTTGAAACGTAATTTATGAATTTTGCCATTCACACTCATTTATTGGGCGCGAGTATAATTAAAATTTTATTCACATTTACGAGGGGTATTCAAAAAAGAAGTGTCCCTGGTCTGGCGTTTCTCTTGTGCACCATCTAGCGGCCTCGCACTGAACACAACATCAGGGTTGAGTCTATCGATAAGAGCGGCACTGGTATTGGTGACCGAAAATAGTTTTTTCAGCAGTATAAACACAACAACCATGGAGCTGCCATTGCAAAACGTGTCTAATTGTGAATTGCGTTAGGTGTTTTGTTGGTTGATTTTTTGGAACCTGGTACAACAATCAATGCGGATCGTTACTGCGAAGTTTTAAATAAACTTAAAAATGCCATCAGACGAAAACGTCCAGGAAAATTATACAAAAAAATCTTACTCTTTCATGATAATGCACGGCCTTATTCTGCTCAAAAAACGAGAACTTTATTGGAAAAATTCAAATGGGAAATTTTCGATCACCCACCCTACTCTACGGATCTCGCACCAAGTGGGCAGCATTTTGTTTCAAACGAAGAAGTCCAAACATCTGTCAAATTATGACTCCAAAAACAGGACACGTCTTTTTTCAAAGAAGGTTTACATAAACTCTATAACAGATACGAAAAATGTATTCAAGTCGAAGGTGATTATGTAGAAAAATAGTTTGCGAGTCAAATAATTAATAAATATTCATTTTGTAACCTAAAAATTGTTTTGTACTTCATTTTAAAATTAGGGAAACTTCCTTTTTGAATACCCCTCGTATTTTGTAGAAATGGAAAGTTTTATGCTGCAAAATATGCTAGAAATTATCGCTTAATGTAATAAAGAATTAACTTTCTTGGATCACTGTTAAAAAATATTTAATTAAATTAAAAAAATAAAAATCTTAGTATGCCAATCGCTTAGGAAAAAAAAATAGGTAACTACAAATTTAAAATTTACATCAATCAACTTAAGACAGTCGATGCTTAAATAAATTGGAAATTATAAGCGATAAAAATAAATTTTTTATATTTTTTGCTTGTAAGCCATTTGAAACGTCAACGCACATCTAACCGCACATTTTATTTTGATTTGATGATTGATAATAATTTGATTGAAAACTTTGGAAATTAAATAAGTGTCTAAAATAGTTGTAGGAAAATGGCAACCCTTTGCTGCCATTCTAGCGAAGGAGTAAACATTCGGAAATATTTATCCGAAAAATTAAATCTTTGTGATTTTTAAAATTTTTAAAGATTGGTTTTCAAACCGTTGCCACTTTAAATATTTGTGTGGCACGCCCCAATATATTTTTTTTTTATTAAAAAAATTTCAACTTATTTAAAGTTTATCAGCCGTGCTACGGAAGAAAACCAAGCGAACCATTTTTGCGTACTCCGAATAACGATTTTTTTCGATATTTCCCTTTTTATTTTTGATAAATTCTTTCCCCTTTTTTTTGCATAAATTCTTATATTGTGCTGGCGCTAAATGAGTGCTGACCGATCGGCTAAAATAACTTTTTTAAATCCAAATTTGCTATAGCTATCATAACTAGATTTGGCGTTTGGAAATTTTTTAGAGCACTTAAGCAATGTGCCAAATTTGAACAAAATCGGTTGACTATATCATATAGCTCCCATAGGTCCGATCTTCCAAAAAATCGATTTTTTAACTAAATTTGTTGTGTTTCGTTTGTTTATGAAGATATCGTAACCAAATTTGGTATTCGAAAGTTTTTTATAGTTCCCAATCACTATACTAAATTTCATCAAAATCGGTTGACTATATCATATAGCTCCCATAGGACCGAATCGGCCAAAATAACTTTTTAAAGAAAAATTCGCTATATTTCGTTTTTTAATAAAGATATCGTAACCAGATTTGGCGTTTGGAAATTTTTTAGACCACTTAAGCAATGTGCCAAATTTGAACAAAATCGGTTGACTATATCATATAGCTCCCATAGGTCCGATCTTCCAAAAAATCGATTTTTTAACAAAATTTGTTGTGTTTCGTTTGTTTGTTAAGATATTGGGACCAAATTTGACATTTGTGAGTATTTTATAGTTCCTAAGCACTGTACTAAATTTAATCCAAATCGTTTGACTAGATCATATAGCTCCCATAGGACCAATCGGTCCAAAAAAAACGTTTTTTATACAAAATTCGATGTGTTTCGTTTGTTTGTAAAGATATTTGAACTTAATTCGGCATTCAGAACTCTTTTAAGGTATTTAAGCACTGTGTCAAATTTTATTTAAATCGATAGATCATATCATATAGCTCCCATAGGAGCGATCGGTCAAAAAAAAAAAATTTTGCTTAAAAATTCTTCTGTTTTTGGTTTTTTGTGAAGTACCAGATTTTATTGCAAGCTAGTGGTACAGGTTACCCGCGCCCGACTTTACGAATGCCATTTTTTATAATGAGACTTATACAGAAATTCGTTGTAGGGAAATATGACTGTACAGTTTGCGCAACACCTAAAAACGCGATGACGTAGAAGATACAGAAGACTTTGACATCCCATTTGGTATACGTATAATGGTAAGTTTTTGATTACCAAATGTTACGATATCCTAAACAAACGAAACAAACCGAATTTTGCACCAAATACGATTTTTCACTTCAAACATGATTTAGACTAAACAGTGCTATGGAGGACAACCTTTTCGTCCTAAAGTTAGTGTAAACGAAAATAACTTAAAATACAAAAAAAAAGTTACATTTAATTCCATCAGAAAGACACAAAAATCAATAAAGTCTACCCTTTTGACCGTCTGTATCAATGACTCCTTCTTGGAGATTGATTCTGAGAGCTACCAGAGCCGCCCCAGAATTAGCCAAGCTTACAAACGAATGTTGTTAAATGTCGAAAAATAAATTAAAAAGACAATGTCTGAGATATTTTTGGAAAATAGTATTGTCCACTCGAGACGTGATGGACAATTCATTAAATAGTACTGGATATGCGTCGACCAAAGTGAGTTAGATTTGGCCTTTTTACATGAGCTAAAGATTACTTTTTATACCCTGTACCGTATGGTCCAAGGGTATATTAAGTTTGTGCAAGCCGAAAATGTATGTAACATATAGAAGGAGACGTCGGAGACACCCCAAAGTTACCTAAAATATGATCAGGGTGAATAGAGAAGTCGATATACCCATGTCCGTCTGTCCGTCTGTCCGTCTGTCCGTCTGTCCGTCCGTCTGTCCGTCCGTGTGAACGCCTAGATCTCAGAGATGGTAAGAGCTAGAGTTACCAAACTTTCACATTAGATCCCATATTATTCCATAGGAGGCAAGTTTATTTTATTTTTTTGATATCGGGGATAAATTATATAGCTCCCATGGGGGTGTTTGAGACGACCTCGAAAAAAAAAAAGCGTTTTAGATGAATAATTCGTTTGTTTATGAAGATATCGTAACGAAATTTGGCAATCGAAAGTTTTTTATAGTTCCCAATCACTGTACCAAATTTGATCAAAATCGGTTGACTATATCATATAGCTCCCATAGGACCGATCGTCCAAAATAACTTTTTTAAAGAAAAATTCGCTATATTTCGTTTTTTAATAAAGATATCCTAACCAGATTTGGCGTTTGGAAATTTTTTAGACCACTTAAGCAATGTGCCAAATTTGAACAAAATCGGTTGACTATATCATATAGCTCCCATAGGTCCGATCTTCCAAAAAATCGATTTTTTAAAAAAATTTGTTGTGTTTCGTTTGTTTGTTAAGATATTGGGACCAAATTTGACATTCGTGAGTATTTTATAGTTCCTAAGCACTGTACCAAATTTAATCCAAATCGTTTGATTAGATCATATAGCTCCCATAGGACCAATCGGTCCAAAAACACGTTTTTTATACAAAATTCGATGTGTTTTGTTTGTTTGTAAAGATATTTGAAATAAATTTGGCATTCAGATCTTTTTTAAGGTATTTAAGCACTGTGTCAAATTTTATTGAATTCGGTTGACTATATCATATAGCTCCCATAGGAACGATCGGTCAAAAAAAAATTTTTGCTTAAAAATTCTTCTGTTTTTGGTTTTTTGTGAAGAAATTGGACTTTATTACAAGCTAGTGGTACAGGGTATCCTAAAGTCGCCCGCGCCCGACTTTACGTCCGCCATTTTTTTATTTTGCTTCAATAACTTTAAATAGCAATATTCTCTTTAACTTAAAAGCTTAATTTTTATTTGTCTGGTTCAAATATTAAAAGATAATGCCAATATAGTATTTTAGAAACCAAAGTTCGTGCCTCAAAACTTAAAGTCAGCTCCAGACTCAGATACAATTACCAGTTTTAATTAAAATTTTTTGTTATTACAAAAGAGTTGTTTATAAGTTGCTTTCAAACATTAGTTCGAATTAAGGCTTTTATTAAACCTGTCCGCAACCGAATATAACTTTTGCCATATTTTTGCTATATTCATTGTGGTGTGTCTTATTCATTTCCCAATCTCTAACGAAATAATGTAAAAGATACAAATAACTAAAATATTCCACAGAAATATCATAATATTCGGTTTCGTTTACTTTATGTGCTTTTTGTGCAGTTCTCTTAGCTATTTGCAGTATTTCTATTTCAACTTTTGGCTTAAAGAAAAAAACGAAAAAGTACAAACCAACTAACCGGTTTAGAGCGGCGCCACATTGATTCATTTCCATTTTCAATTTTAGTCTAAGCCAAGTTAGTGCACATTGTGCATGATTTAAAGCCGACAGTTACCAAGAGACATTGCAAGTCTGGCCGAAGTCATGTTTTTGTCGTTTTTTTCCCCGTCTTTTTTGACGCTTTGCCTTTGGTTTGGTTTGTTTTGTTTGTTTTTCTTGTATTTCTTTTTTTAGCGACAGAAAAAACAGCGTAAAAAGTGAAAGTGCACACTTGGGCTAAAGCACGGCACTTAAAACAAAACACACAGATACACACAGATACTCACAATCATACACACAGATACACACTACAATGAGTTATGTTACAAATATACATAACTGCAACTGTTGAGAATGACTTTGTGTGGTTGTATCTGCAGCGGGGGGGTTGGGTGGTAGCGGAGCTAAACATAAGTTGTTTGGGGGGCGCCTTTCTAGCAGTGGGGAGGAGTCTGTCTGTTGGTGACCAACATTTAAACGTAACAGATACTTGAGCTCAACACTGAAATATCCGGTCCAGGCCAACAAGTCAAGCTTGTTATGTATGCAACACCGGACATAGAGTTAGCGTCTATGTATGTGTGTCTGTGTGTGTGTGTTTAGGTGTATTGGTTTGCTTTAAGTGTGTGTTGGTAAGTACTTGACTGTGTGTACTCGTATATATGTTAGTCTAACAATAGCGAATGCGGGTGCAACAAATGCATGAATACAACAACTCAATTTGAATAAAGCAACAGCAGTGAAGTTTGTATACCCTATAATGGCCTATTTGGCAATAAAGGCCATATAAGTTTTTGAAGTCAAAATGCAAAAAAGCGAAAAACTTGTGAAAAGACTTTAAGTGTATATGGTATGTTAAAATTGGCGAGGGATCAATACTAGAGGTGGAGAACTATCGATAGTACTATCGGCACTATCGATAGTTATCCGATAGTCTTATTTATGGCATCTGCTAAAAAAATATTTGTGAAATCAGTGATACCTCAATAAAAAGAAATGGATCGCTTTCTTCAAAGAGATATAATGCTTACTTTTAAAGTACAGTTTGAACTCGCTAACCGCAACTAATAGAAATCTAGGTAATTGCACTTATTGAGGAGGTTGCAACCACCGAGCAAAAATATATAATATAACTAGAAAAATATTTTTTTTAAACATCTCGATTATTGTTATCTGCACTTTATTCTTATTAATGTTTATTATAATAGCCTCATGATGCTCTTTCAGAAATAGGAAAAAGGCTTACAATGCTATATTTTTTAGTGTTGCAAAAATCGAGGAACTGCTTGTATCGAGTGTTGCGACTACCAAGTTCATACGATTGCAGCAGCACGGTCCGAGTCCGAGATTTGGCGATCGAGAGGCAAACACAAAAAAAGAAAAGTAAAATCTCACAAGTATGGAAATACCACAAAACGTCAGATGACAAAAAATTGGCAAAGTCCATTAACTGCGGAGAGGAGTACCCCAGCGGAAATACTTCAAATTTACACGATCATCTGAAAAGATTCCACCCTGGCTTGGAAAATCATGTCCCAGATTCCAGCACTCCAGTAGATACTGACAATATCGCATCGACAAGCGCCAGTTGTAGATCGTCGATGTATTCTGTAGCTTCGCCTAATTGTTTCGGAGAGGCGAACCAGGCCCAAGGAAGAAAATGTGAACATTCTTTAATTCTTGAACCAAAACTTTTGGATCAGAAAACATAAATATCTTATATGAACTTTCTTGTTTAAAAATTAAACAAACTTTAAATCTAAAACCAAATATGCGTATTGTTGTGGATGGGACTATCGTCGACTATCGATAGTACTATCGTCAACTATCGATGGTTGTGAAATTACTATCGTCGACTATCGATGGCGCCGACTATCGATAGTTCTCCACCCCTAATCAATACCCAAGCCAAAATTTTGCTCATTATAAACGAATTTTGAAAAGAATCTGGCATTAGGTAGATTTTCTATAGGACAATACTCTGTAGTACACAGTAACTGAAAAAGCCGAAATTTTGGCATATAAAAAAATTTCGGAATATTGGAAAAATCTTAATAAGTAGAATAAAGTATAGATCCAGGCTGTCAATGAACATAGCAAACATTTTGACGTGGATACAAAATTGACAGTAAAAGGTAAATAATTTAGTTATGTCAAACGATTTGAATTAAATTGGGTCACACTATGTAGTATAAGATAATATATATTTTTAAGAGTGTATAAAAAATCGTTATTAAATGAAAGAGACTTTTTACACAAAAAGTGTTGAGTAGGCATGAACGCCCATTTTTCTGTCATCCTCGACTCCCAGTGGATCATAGGACCTCGACCATCTTCTTGTAGCGAACTCTATTTCGGGATCCACGGTAGATATCATTCCATGAGTAGCTGGCGGCTTGTAGTTCATGGTCAATAGATCTTTTCCATGTTTTTGCTGGCGCACCAACGCGACGGCCTCTGCACTGAGGATTCCAACGAAGTGCCTGTCGAGCGAAATTCTCGTTGGATCTCCGAAGGGCATGCCCAATCCATTGCCACTTACGCTCGCATACTTCTACTGGCGCAGGTTCCTGATTAGTTACGTTCCAGATATCTATATTACTAATACGGTTCGGCCACCATATATGTAGAATCTGGCGCAAGCACTTGTTGCAAAAGGCTGGTAACCGTTTCTCGTGCATATCCAAGTTTCGCAACCATAAAACAAAATACATTTGGTGTTAGAGTTGAAAATTCGTATTTTGGTTTTTGTAACAATTTGTCTGGATTGCTTGAATGCTGCTTTCGCTTTGTTAATTCTCGCTGCAATATCATCATCTGCACCTCCCTTTGGAGTAACCAAACTGCCGAGATAACTAAAAACACGTACGCACTCCACGTCCTCGTCATTGATGTTGAGTGACGGTTCCGAGTTGACACAGTAGCCGCCAGCCATCACTTTGGTTTTACTAATATTTATTTGCAGTCCAGCGGCTCAAGTATTTATACTGATTGCGTCTATGATTGCTTTCAGTTGGTAAGCGCATGGCTTAGAAGGCACACATCGTCAGCATACGGCAAATCTTCAAGTTGGTTGAAGGGTGTCCATTGAATACCGCTTTTGCCACTTAAGGCTGCGCGTAGTACATCGTCAACAACAAGAAGGAAAAGAATTGACGACAGGATACAGCCCTGTCTTACCCGAGTTGTAACGTCAAATGGATTAGATAGTTTTCCACAGTACAGGATTCGACATTTGAAATCGTTATACATGGCCTTGATTAGCTTAAGGATTTTCGGCGGTATGCCTCGTTTTTCGAGGAGTGTCCAGAGATACCGTCTGTTCACACTGTCGAATGCTTTCATGAAGTCGCTGAACGATGTGAAAGCCCATAGAAGGAATTTTCTTTATTTCCTTTTCGTTCGTCTAATTATTCATTATTTTATTATTATTAATATTTTGGCTATTAGGTTAGTCTTGATTTCTCGTAATGCTCGTGGGCTTTAACGGTGTGAATGTTACTTCAAGAAACTATTTGTACACCAGACTGAGAACTTACGAGTACTTTACAATTCGATATATCGATGTTTTCCAGTTAAAAGCATCATAAACTCCGATATTTCTCATCGTTATAGCCAGCGTGCTCTGATGATAATCCTATTAATAGACTCAAAATAAGTTTTAAAAACCTGAGATGCTCTGCAGCACTTTTAAAGAAAATGCGCTGTAGCTGATGACCAAACTTGGTACCTCTAAAGCTTCTCAGGCTAATATTTATACTAAATAATTACACGACCAAAAAAAATTTTTTTTATTCACATCAATTACAGAGTATCTGATAGTTTTTAGCTCCATTATAAAGCATTATAACTCTTTTATTGTATGATTTTTTTTTTTGCATAGACAAAACAATTGATTTTCGCTATGCTGCGCTTATTTGCACACTAGACAAATGCAAATGAAAATGCCAAACCACTCAGCTGCAGTAACACACACACACGCACACCCACACAGACCCACCATGCACACACCACTCACACACACACCACACACCCACGCATACAAAGCAATGACAGCGAGGAAGCGAGCGAAGAGCGCTACGAGGGCTGGTCGGCATATAATCGGATAGTTATGAAGCTAAAATTTTTTCAAAAGTATCCTTTTAATTTCACAATAAAATCTTGTCTGACAGATTTTTAAAATTTCCTCAAAAATACGATTTGTGAATTTGCTAAAAAAGACTTTGTTCTTATCCTTTCTCATTTAGGAAATATTATATAGTTATTATACGAGGGGTATTCAAAAAGGAAGTTTCCTTATTTAAAAAAAATGGCGGACGTAAAGTCGGGCGCGGACGACTTTAGGATACCCTGTACCACTAGCTTGTAATAAAGTCCGATTTCTTCACAAAAAACCAAAAACAGAAGAATTTTTAAGCAAAAATTTTTTTTTTGACCGATCATTCCTATGGGAGCTATATGATATAGTCAACCGATTTCAATAAAATTTGACACGGTGCTTAAATACCTTAAAAAGATATGAACGCCAAAGTTATTTCAAATATCTTTACAAACAAACAAAACACATCGAATTTTGTATAAAAAACGTGTTTTTGGACCGATTGGTCCTATGGGAGCTATATGATCTAGTCAAACGATTTAGATTAAATTTGGTACAGTGCTTAGGAACTATAAAATACTCACGAATGTCAAATTTGGTCGCAATATCTTAACAAACAAACGAAACACAACAAATTTTGTTAAAAAATCGATGTTTTGGAAGATCGGACCTATGGGAGCTATATGATATAGTCCACCGATTTTGTTCAAATTTGGCACATTTCTTAAGTGGTCTAAAAAATTTCCAAACGCCAAATCTGGTTAGGATATCTTTATTAAAAAACGAAATATAGCCAATTTTTCTTTAAAAAAGTTATTTTGGCCGATCGGTCCTATGGGAGCTATATGATATAGTCAACCGATTTTGATCAAATTTGGTACAGTGATTGGGAACTATAAAAAACTTTCGATTGCCAAATTTCGTTACGATATCTTCATAAACAAACGAATTATTCATCTAAAACGCTTTTTTTTTCGAGGTCGTCTCAAACACCCCCATGGGAGCTATATAATTTATCCCCGATATCAAAGAAATAAAATAAACTTGCCTCCTATGGAATAATATGGGATCTAATGTGAAAGTTTGGTAACTCTAGCTCTTACCATCTCTGAGATCTAGGCGTTCACACGGACGGACGGACGGACAGACGGACGGACGGACAGACGGACAGACGGACAGACGGACATGGGTATATCGACTTCTCTATTCACCCTGATCATATTTTAGGTAACTTTGGGGTGTCTCCGACGTCTCCTTCTATATGTTACATACATTTTCGGCTTGCACAAACTTAATATACCCTTGGACCATACGGTACAGGGTATAAATACAAACAAATTTTTAGGTTACAAAATGAATATTTATTATTTATTTGACTCACAAACTATTTTTCTACATACTCACCTTCGACTTGAATACATTTTTCGTATCTCTTATAGAGTTTATAAAAACCTTCTTTTAAAAAAAAGTGTCCAATTGTGAATTGCGTTAGGTGTTTTGTTGGTTGATTTTTGGAACCTGGTACAACAATCAATGCGGATCGTTACTGCGAAGTTTTTAATAAGCTTAAAAAAGCCATCAGACGAAAACGTCCAGGAAAATTATCCAAAAAAATCTTACTCTTTCATGATAATGCACGTCCTCATTCTGCTCAAAAACTTTTCCAACTTTATTGGAAAAATTCAAATGGGAAATTTTCGATCACCCACCCTACTCTACGGATCTCGCACCAAGTGGGCAGCATTTTGTTTCAAACGAAGAAGTCCAAACATCTGTCAAATTATGACTCCAAAAACAGGACACGTCTTTTTTCAAAGAAGGTTTACATAAACTCTATAACAGATACGAAAAATGTATTCAAGTCGAAGGTGAGTATGTAGAAAAATAGTTTGTGAGTCAAATAATTAATAAATATTCATTTTGTAACCTAAAAATTTTTTTGTACTTTTTTTAAAATTAGGAAACTTCCTTTTTGAATACCCCTCGTAGTACTTAAGGGGAGATTCTTTTAAATTTGGTCGAGAAAATATGTTTTTTTATTTACAAAAAATTAAAGCTACATATTTGTAGAATATGTAAACGAAACTTTAATCGAGTTTTTCTCGGAACCATGTTTTTCATCAACTGTAGTCAGGCCAGTAGTATGCTACGGATCTGAATCTTGGAAGCTGAGTGAAAAAACAAATCCAAGCTAATGGTATTTGAAAGGAAAATTCTAAAAAAAATTTTGGCGCTATTAATGACAATGGAGAGTGGCGAATTAGATGGAACGACGAACTAGATCAGCTTATTAGAGGAGAAAACATTGTACGTTTCATTAAAACGCAAAGACTAAGGTGGTTAGGCCACGTGTCACGAATGGAACCTTCTAGAGCCAAAAAGAAAAGCCCAAAAGAAAATCTTAGATGCAAAATCATACGACACCAGAGCAAGAGGCAGACCAAGATCGCGATGGATGAGAACTAAAGGAGGATATGGATAAGATTAAGATAAAAAACTGGAAAGAATCAGCAAATAATCGTGCAACCTGGAGGCATTATGTTCAGCAAGCCAAAGCTCACAAAGAGCTGTAGCGCCAAACGATGATGATGATGATGTTTTTCATCAGAATTTCAAGCACAGGTCTTGATCTATTGTACCGATTCCCTTTTTTTTGAAGCATGTTTGAAAGAATATAATATTTGCTAATTTTTAATTGTATGGCTTATACTAAAAATATGCATGGAAAATTGTTAAATTGTTATTTTTAACCAGGGTCAAATCACAAAAATAGAAAACAAAATTTTTTTTTCTTCGTCTACATTTCAGTTAATTTTTCGTTAGACTCATTCTCATTTAGTATAAGCCATAGAGAACTTCATTGATTTAAATAAACAAAAAATGTTTCATTTCACTACAAGAACCGGAGTGCTGAAATTCTGTGCGCCATTTTCCAGCCGCCATTTTGAAAAAATAAAAATAATAAATAAATTAATAAAAATCGCATTTAACAATAAAAACAGGAAGTTTTGTGTGTCTATTCACGTCGCAAATAATTCCCAAACCTCGCCTTCTTTTCGGCATTTGAAAGAACCTTCCCTTAAGAAGAATGGGGGGAGTGGGTAACCAGTTCATTTCTACAATGAAAAAACTATTTTCTTTGGAATTTTTTTTTTTTTATATATTCCGTACCCAAATATATATAGCTAGCTTTGGCAATTTTGGTGTCGATTCCCCAAGAGAGATCCACCACTCCAACTATTGCTTGATGTTTCCAATTTACATCTATAGTAATAAAAAGCAAACAAACAAATAGGTAACGCTAAGAACTGCTTTGAAATGGAGACCGATTACCGATAGACAGTTTTTTTTAAATATTTACTATATCTTCAAATTGTTCGCTTAAGATGGTTACTGCCTAGTACACCTTACCTCGTACATCGTTCAATACCATTTCAGAGATCTGGCCAAGCTTTTTTGGAATGGTAATGTCTTCTGGCATTACCCAAAGTTTAGGCTACCGTTATGCCAACTTTTCAGCTAGCCCTCGCATATGTAGTTATGTCGTACATAGTTTCAAACAAACTTTAAACACAAAGGCTTTCAATGCAGCTTTGCGCAGAAAGGAGTAAGGAGGTGGGTAAAAGGGACGGGGACACATGTACGAGTATGTTAGTGGTAGTAAGTGCGTCCTGGACTGGCGGCAGCACCGCGCACCACCTGCAGGGCGTGGATTGCAACAAAAATGACAAACGTGCTTTTGATAGACTTGTTGACGACAAGTTCTGGCACTTGGCAGCTGTCAGCTACAGGGACGAGTGCGCCGCAGGGGGCGTCAGCGCCGCAGTGCCGCTGTCTGTCTATATGCGTGAGTGTGTTGTGTATATATATATATGTGTAACTGTGCTTACATTTGTGTGTTGGTGTGAGTGTGAGCTGGTTCAGAGCAACTTATGCTAAGTCCACACTAGCCGACTTTTTGGCAATGCCAAAAATTGAAAGAAATTATTTGGTTGCAAAGCTGAAAGCTTTTGTTGTATCTTGCAACTTGCCACATAAATGTGCCAGAAATTTCTGCACAAAAGCAAAATCTCAATGTGTCAAAAATATCTTGGATAATGCATATCTCTTAAAAGGTTTTAAATAAAAATATAATATATTTGTCAAAGCACTCTTGATGCTTTGTTTGGCTGTTAATGGTAAAATTTTTTGCTAAAAGCCAACTGTCAGAATTGGTGGCGACTAGTTTGAAATTGAATGTCTTTAACAAGTTCAGGAAGAGAGAACAAAGTAAAGAAACTAAGTGTGAAGAATTAAAAAAATAGGAAAGACAATTCAGCATAGTCTTAAAACTAGTAAATAGTAAATAATGTGGACCTCATAAAATGTAATAACTAAATATTTTAGTTGCACTATAACTTTAATACATAAATTAATTTTTTTTTTTGTTAACCTTTGCCAAAATTGTAACTTATATCTGGAACGCTATGTTACATCTGGATTACTAACCAACTCAATCGAAATGTGCCGAGATCATCATACGCCGACTAGTTTGATTTAGTTTGCAATTTTTTTTGTAAATATTTCAAGAACTTCTTTTGAGAAGAATGTTACCAGTGGTGTACGAACTAGCCATCATACCGGAACATCCGCTTAGACTCAGAAAAGATCATGGAACTATTGAACTATGTCATCGAATATAGTAGTCAACGTTCAGCTGTGCTGAAAAAACAAAACCGATCAAATATTTTCGTAATCGGTTTCACGTGCTCGGGAAAAGGTATTTTTTTGTTTTTTTTGTTTTTGACATTTCTCTATTTATTTTCAATAAATTGGTATATTTCCCTTATTTTTCCGATAAATTCTACGATTTTTCTTTATCTGCACCTTTCTATTACTCAATTTGTGCATGCTCTTTTAATAAATATATAATTTTAAGTTGGCATAAATATAATCTAAGGATATCAAAGAATATTTAATAAATTATTTCATTATTATACCTATAGTTTTTAATAAACCTATTTCGCTGATTAGTACGTAAAGTCGGGCGCGGACGATTTTGGGATACCCTGTACCACTAGCTTGCAATAAAGTCCGGTTCCTTCACAAAAAACCAAAAACAGAATAATTTTGAAGAAAAAAAATTTTTTTTTGACCGATCGTTCCTATGGGAGCTATATGATATAGTCAACCGGATCAATAAAATTTGACACAGTGCTTAAATACCTTAAAAAAGATCTGAATGCCGAATTTAGTTCAAATATCTTTACAAACAATCCAAACACATCGATTTTTTATATAAAACGTTTTTTTGGACCGATTGGTCCTATGGGAGCTATATAATATAATCAACCGATTTGGATTAAATTCAGTACAGTGCTTAGGAACTATAAAAAACTCACGAATATCAAATTTGGTCTCAATATCTTAACAAACAAACAAAACACAACAAATTTTGTTAAAAAATCGATTTTTTGAAAGATTGGCCCTATGGGAGCTATATGATATGGTAAACCGATTTTGTTCAAATTTGGCACATTGCTTAAGTGCTCTAAAAATTTTCAAACGCCAAATCTGGTTACGATATCTTTATTAAAAAACGAAATATAGCGAATTTTTCTTTAAAAAAGTTATTTTGGCCGATCGGTCCTATGGGAGCTATATGATATAGTCAACCGATTTTGATCAAATTTGGTACAGTACTTGGGAACTATAATAAACATTCGAATACCAAATTTGGTTACGATATCTTCATAAACAAACGAATTATTCATCTAAAACTTTTTTTTGTTATAGAGGTCGTCTCAAACACCCGCATGGGAGCTATATAATTTAACCCCGATATCAAAAAAATAAAATAAACTTGTCTCCTATGGAATAATATGGGATCTAATGTGAAAGTTTGGTAACTCTAGCTCTTACCATCTCTGAGATCTAGGCGTTCAAACGGACAGACGGACAGACGGACATGGGTATATCGACTTCTCTATTCACCCTGATCATATTTTAGGTAACTTTGGGGTGTTTCCGACGTCTCCTTCTATATGTTACATACATTTTCGGCTTGCACAAACTTAATATACCCTAGGTACCATACGGTACAGGGTATAAAAATCGTTTTGGCGAAATTAGGACCACCAAACATTTGGATTTGTTTTCCGTAGCACGGGCAATTATTACGGATGCCCTCGAAACCGATAAATAATGCTCTGTGGTTTTTCCTGATGTACAGCAAACCTTCGGCAGCGTCTGTCACAATGGGTTGCTCTAGAAGATCGCAGAAGTTCCTCAAGGAAATTAAACAGGCCGTTGTAAAACCTATTTGGACATATTTGGCATTCAATTATGGGGCACGTTACCAATCCAAAACATTTTCAATGTAATTAAATAAAAATGATAATAAAAAACTTTTAGTGAAAGACTAACTTGAGCTATAGGGTGATTTTTTAAGGATTTTTTTCGTTTTTAACTCTTTAGACGAACGTTTAAGATTGAAATTTTTTTTAGCAATTTAAGGGGTTCACTTCTAAAGTTCAAATATCACATAGAACACGTTAAAGCGTTGCTTAGAGCTGCTACACTTGGCCAACATATTTTAAAGCCGTATCGATGAGTCCTTATAAAAAATGTGTGCATTTTTTAAAAATTAACTAGATTTCTACTAGCACAAAGCTAATGCGCTTTACAATTTAGTCATATACAAAGCCCTTCAGTGAAAAGTAGGGACCCGACGATAGCTAATCGATTAGCCCTATACGCACTACTATTTGCCGTAATTTTCCATTATTTATTCATGAGCAAAATATAATAAAGGGCTTCCAACCAAGGGCGAAACCCTAGCTAACTAAACAACTAGTCATACATAAATGCTTTGCATATGTTTTCATTTCAAAACAAAACCCCTCTTAGCCAAAAAGTCGTTTAATGTAGATGTCAGAAATCTGCATAACCAGATAAGTATTGAATGAAATCGTCTAAAAATTTGTTGTCTGGACCGTATTAAATCTAAAATGTGTAAAAACAGAATTTGGTGTAAATTTTTAGAAAATTGTGGAAAAAAAACTGCTAGTCTTTGGGGGCGGGAGCTGCCATTGTTTGTTGGACCTACCAAATTTGATAAGTCTAGATAGTGTATAGCTTGAAGGCAGAGGGTATACAAGATTTTAAAAAATATATTTGTATATATATACATATAGTATTTGGGATTCTATTAATTTTTATTTGAAAGATACGAAATATGATCCATGGCTCGGATCTATCAAGTTTCAAATCAAACCAAAAATCGCTAAATTCTGCTTGCGAATATGGATATCTTTTGAAAATTACAATTCCGAAGTAAAGCCAATCTGAAAACAACAAAACTATTTCAAATCGTGATTCAAAACTTTAATATGTTACGAGCACTCAACAGAACGTCTTGATCGAATCCACCCACAAGAAACTAAACATATCGCTTGTGAGAAGCGAAATGTCCCAACTTCATCCCAAAAATACAAATAAATTATCTTTTCATGCGAGTTAATTTGCCAGATCTCTAAGGATAATTAACAATAAAAATGGGACTAAAAAAAAAAAATAACTTCCAGCGTGTTAAGCAAACGCCGAATTGTTTCTCAATAGCCGAAATTGAATTAAAGCGAATAGAATGAGATTTTTAAACTTGTTAAACTCATTTACAAGAATAAGTTTAAAAAAATAAATATAGTTAAAAAAAAAAACACGTTCTAATAGCAAACCGCACTAAAAAATACAACAAATAATTTTGAAGTATCAAAAGTTTGTATAACAGCATTAGAAAATTTCGACAATCAATTATGACATTAATTCGGAATCAGATTTTTTTTTTTTAAATTTTTGCAACAACTCAAAAATTTATTTATTTTTATCTATTGCATTTAACTATTTTGTTATCGCCAATCCAGGGTTTAGGTGTAGGCATCGTTGGTCGGAATCAGATTAAATTAGAAATAAAATAATAAAAAAAATAAGTCAATTAGGTAAAAAAAAGAAATAATTGATACTTCAAAATTATTGTTGTTATTAATGTGTGGTTTTAAAAAATCAAATTTAATATTTTTGTTGTTTTAGTACTTAAATATTATTAATATAATAATAAATTACTAATGATTTTGTCAGCATCAGAAGAATCTTCTTCAATATAATATAAAAAATATTTTTCGTTTATTTCTAATGTATGTTTTAAAAAAAACATTACTGTGAAATTTAAATCAAAATTAAAATAACTGAAATTTATAAATTTTTGTAATTTTTGGTAGTCTTATCATGTTTTAGTCATTTCCGTAGTAAAATGTTGTACCAAAACCCAAAATGCAGTACAAATATTTGGAAAAGGCCATTTTTCGAAATTGAAAAAAAGTGTATACTTAAAAACAAATAAAAAAAATTAGAGGATTACATTTGTAACTTATATTTGTCAAATTTATGGTACTTTCGTTATTTATCTATTCATACAAGCTTTTTCCTAATTTTTAGCACATTTTAAAGAAAAAATGTATTTCGAACATACATTTTAAAATTTAAAAAAAATTCACACTATACAATAAACTTTTTTTAGGCTCTTGAGTTCAGTGTTAACTCTGTTTTTCGATTTTGTCCTGACTCTTGCATTGTTTTTTCCAATCATATTGGAATTGTTGATGTTTGATCTTGAGACATTATTTTTCACACTCTCAGTTATCGATTTGGCATCACCGATATTAGTTTCAATTAGGATAACAAATGTTAAAACTATGCGCCTTTTCTTATATTCAGGCCTGTTCTAGATTTCGACTCGTTTTGAAAAGTCATAACGAGTGCACTCCGACAAATGGTGTTTTAGATTTCGACTGAGTTCGAAACAGCTTCGAACCGTTTCGTTAAGTTCACTTGTAGAGTTACCACAAGTTTTCGAATATCCACTTTATTAATTTTTTTTTTCTTTCTGCCAACATCTTTCTGACAAATATTTTTAATTTATTTACAAATTTTGCACAATTTATTTCATATAAATATTTTAAGCCATCCATTATAAAATTATCTTCCAATTTACTTGTGCAACCCGATAACACATAACTTTTCGAAGGTCTGTTTTTTGTCGGAATCGAAATCTAGAACATGCCAACAAACAAATCGCTTCATGTATGGCGTCAGTAAAAATATATACCAGTAAAAATACTTTTTATGTAGCAATACAATTAAATAATGATACGCGCAAAAAAATATCGATATGGCTTGTATGCTAGATTTACTTAAGGGGTCCTGGTGGTCTAGAGCCCGAAAATTTAGGGTATTTTCAGGAATTTTTTTTGACAATAAAAAAAATGAAAAACGCTATTTAAATTTTTGAGGCTTTTTATTTAACTACTTTTATATACAAAAATAAAAAAAAATTATTTTTTTTAATTTTAATAATTTTAAAAATGGCGTTGAAGTTGACCCTCCCAAAAAATTGGACCTGGACGGTGTTGTCCATTTTGGCTCTTCTTTTTATCAGAAACACAAAAACCAAAAAAAAAATTTAAACAGTATGACTGTAGCTATGTCCCTAACCAAAATAAAAACCAAAAAAAAAAATTTGACAAAATGGAGCTATTTCGAATTTGACACTCTAAAATTCGGGTTATTTTTTTCAGTTTTTTAATTAAAAAAATACGAAATAATTGAAATAATTATATGATTCGGGATAGCCATTGATGTTGTGAACAACATATCAAAATTTCAGACGATTCGGTTAGATAGTTTTTTTTTCGACAACACCAGACCAAAAAAAGTAGTTTTGAGATAACATAATTCTTTTTGAAGTTGTAAGAGTAAATATTTTCTGACTGATATAATCTGACTCTAACTGCTAAAACGGCTGTAGAATTGAAAATACTGGGGATATCCTTCCAAAAATTTGACAGTATATTCTTAAAAGACTATACTTTCGAAATATATGGAAAAAAAAAATTCGATTTTACGAAAATTCTGGACCACCTACTTAAGGGGTCCCTAAGTAAGCATTTCGGAAATTTTGTAAGCTATTTAGTTTTAAAATATGCTAGATTTAGCTATAAACATGCAAAAATGGCAACACTGTATTTTTTTAATCCTGATAATCCTGGTCAGGACATTGGAAGACTTTGACCCCTGTGCAAATTTTCAAGATGTTTACACTCTTGAAATTTGTGAAAACTACGCTAAAAGAATCCGTTTCATACATAGAGCTTCAGCTTTAGAATTTCAACATAGAGCAAGTTTTAAATTTTTAATTTCATTAACTTTTAAATTTTAATATTGCTAACTGGTAAGATAATGCAATGAAAACTATTCCAAATTTGTACGTTTAGTGTTTTAATAGGCATATTGGTTTCTAGGGTCGATTTGAATCCAACACGCAAATATTACTTCATTTTGGCCGTGAACTGTGCCACTAAATTGTGCTCTATTTTGAGGCAGTGTAAACATAGCATTGCTGCATAAGTTTGAGACTGAGTTGCGTGTGTGTGTGTGCGTGTGTACGTTGACAGTTACAGTTGATTTTATATGTATGAAAATGGCAGACATTGGCTGCACATTGTTGTTGTTTTATTTTTTTTGTGAATAATTTCGGGCTTATTAATATATAATGACGAAAATCAATACATGATTGCTTGGGTATTATGTTTTTTTTTTGCCGGCAATACACAGACATGCCAAAATTTATTTACACGAGTATGTGTGTATGTGTATGATATGTATTACTTGGCACATAAACATGCTACTTTGCGGTACATACCTGATAATTGCAATTACTTGACTGTTGTTGTTGCAATCAATTTTCTATGTTTATAAAGCGCGTTTGTTGTGGCCAACAACATGGGAGAGTCGAGTCGAGACCAAATATCATCATATAAAACCACAACACTTTGCAGCACTACATTACGCTAATAAGTAGCAACATTTACCACACTGCTCGCCTCTCTCACTGCCCCACTAACTTGGTTTGTTTTGTTTTTGTTTGGTTTTTTACACTTGTTTTGGTTATTTCGTATTTCTCAGGCGCCCACGTGCGAGTGAGATGGCCTCCGTAACGACAAAGTTAACGTAACTCCGCGCATCCGACAAAATGAAAGCACGTCCAACTTGAAGCAGCGTTGCTTACGTACTAACTGTTTGTTTGGAGCCAGTTGGAGCCGACGAAGCACGAAACACGAAGCTCGGCACGAGCGGCCATAAAACAAAAACCAAAACGAACGAGACGACATTGAAAGCGAAACTACATTTGTTGTTGTTGGTGCTCCGAGGGGGGTAGGCGCCGCCGAAGGGTTCGAAAGTTGTAACGGAGCGTAGGTGGGAGGGGGACCACAAACAAATGTTCCGAATTAACTTGCTGATTGTCTGATAACTTTTAGTGTGTGTTTTACGTGCATAATAACGGCCATTTTTATGCCTAGTTACAACTCGTATTTTATTTTAGAGCTTTACTAAATTCTTTTGGACTTGTAGGATTACTGCTAACTAAGATTACAACTATATACTACGGGTGGTCTTCAAGGAAGAGGGGGTACAAAAATTGTAAAAATTGCGCGCCTCAAGAAAAATGTGAATCATTTGAAGCGCTAAGACAGTAGAAAAAAGGGCTTTCCAACGACCAATTCTGTATTAAAGATTGAAAGTAGAGGCAAGTGCGGTGAATTCGGAAGTGTGATGAATCCGGAATTCTGTTTATGGAAGATCCTCGTCTCAAAGGCTAGTCGTGGTTGGTTCCAAAAAAAAAAAACATCGATCGCCGAACTTAAGCCCCATTGAGAACATTTGAGGCAAGCTGTCCCGTTACGTCCACGGTGGTGGACAGATTTTTAGAAGGTGGTTCTTGCGCTGCCAACCCGAATTTCGGTTGTTATAAATAAGTCGGGAACCTGAACTCACTATTGACTTAGTGTTTTCCCTTTTTTTTGACGTGACAACGTCTTAACCCTTTGCACTCGAATGTCGCCGCATTTGCGCCATTACATATGTTAAGACTAACTCGAATGGCGCCGCATTTGCGCCACGCTTATTTTTCTCACTCAGCACTCTTGATTCTTAGGTAATGTTTATGTTAGATAATTATTTCTTTCTTTTGGTCTTGAATATAAGCTACAATATGCTTTATTACAATATATGTAAAAATAAATTAATTTCTTTAGCTGCAGCGACCGCATTTTTCTTAAACATTAATGCATTCACTTTTTACAAAAAAAGCTCTCGAGTTGTTGGTTGCTACTTTTGTTTTTTAGGCTCGAGTGCAAAGGGTTAAATTAGGTTTGTATGGGAGGCACCATTGAAAAAATCTAACGATAACCATAACGATAAGTCTAGCGATAAATAATCGTAACGATAAGTGGCATTAAGTGGCATAAGTTGGCAGCACCAAACTGGCACTGCTCAAGGCGGTGGCTATTTTTAGTTTTGAGTGAGCGCAACTGAATAACTATTTTATTTTTGGTTTGTGCTCTGCTCTTATCTATAAACGAACCAGCGACTTTTTGTGAATCGCAGCAACAAGCAACGCACAGCGTCAGCCGCACCGCTTAGCGCTCAGCACCAAACTGGCACTGCTCAAAGCGGTGGCTATTTTTAGGTTTGAGTGAGCGCAACTGATTAACCCCAGCGGCACATAGTCTCTGCGGTCTGCCGAAATACTGCATTACCTCCGCAGAAAACGTAATTGATTACAAGCGCTGCGTTTCGTTTGAGGGATTGTAAGCGGAGGCAAATAGAAAAGCAGTGATCTGCCGAAAATCTGCATTACAACTGCGGAAAAAGTAATGCACAAATAGAAACTCGCACTGCGCTACCTTAGCAACACAAAATTTTGTTATTTTGTTTGCATGCTAACAAGCATAGTTCGGTCTTTCTTCTGTCAAACCATTCGTTTATACCTTTTTATTTATTATCTACTGCCGAGAAAATTTTATTTTATTAAGAGATACGAAAACGTAAAGTCTGACAACTCGTTTCATAATTTCATGAAATATACGTATAATCTTGATTGCGTATCAAACGTTTCTAAGTCAACTACGTTAAAAGAAACAACCATCGACTTGACTTTCGCAAGACACATTACAGCAGAAACACTTCCTTTCATTTCCTATTTCTCCTATCATCGTCCTATCCTCAACAAAATCACTCAAATAGGAATTATTATTGTGCAATTTAATAATATTCATATCAATAAATATTCTACCGAGAAAAAGACGTTGTCACGTAAAATCTTCGCCCGTAAAACCGACTTTACAGGCAACAGTTTTTTTACAAAATATAAAGCGTTCTAATGAATTTCGAAGTATAAATTTGATTTTTAATGATATTTAAGTTTTAAGATTTTTTTTGTTTATTTAGGATAAATTGTAAGTTCATTTGGAATCGAAATAAATTAGCGCTAAAAATATGGTTTGAGTCAAAAAAGCTTTTTAAACTTTTATCTTAATATTTTTAGTATATTTTTTTGCTGTTAATTTACTACCTTAAATGTTTTATTTTGAGTTAATCTGTTCAACAGTATTAAAAATCTCTCATATTCATCAGTTTGTTCCTTTTCAAACATGCACATAGCTATGCAGTTCAGTCTTGTTCCGTCTTCGTAGCTAAACTAAACTTTAAAGATCCCCCTCATACACATAATTCTTGATCCCATTCCTCAGCAAGTTGAATAAATTCCGGAGTTTGTCTGTTTAAGCTCATACAACATGATCTTTGTTGATTCCTTTTCGCCAGCGATGTAGCTTTTTGGTTCAGTAGACTCCGGTCAAATATGTGTCTTAAGTATTTATCCCAGTTCACTAAACGCTCTCCGTTGCGAGTCAGCCCATTAAAGCGACCCGATTTCAAGCAGACCTCCTAGGATGCCCATAAGTCACGATCTTTGTTGGTTCCTTTTTGCACGCGATATAGTTTTTTGGTTCAGTAGACTCCGGTCAATCTTTGCAAAAATCCTCCGTATATATCCCAGCTCTCTTAACGCTCGCCGTGTCGTGTCTGTCTGTTAAATCCCATTTTTAGCGGATCTCCCATGATGTACGAGATGATCTTTATTGATTCCTTTTCGCCAGCTATGTAATATTTTCGTACAAAAGACTTTCCTCGTTCGGATCAATCCATTTAAAGATCTGAAGTATATAGTGTAACTCAGCAGAACAAACGCAGCCTGCTTCGAGTTAATCCATTCAAAATACTTCTCTGAATTCATTTCAAATTTTCAAAGCACCCACATAAATATTTTGTTTGCTTTTTGCATTCCAAGCTAATCCATTTAATCCAGTCATATCCCTTGTTTGGTAGGTTAGTACAATCCCTTTATATTTGACCTAAAACATTTGAAGATTTTCCATTAAAAATTCTATAAAAAAAAGAAATGACAAGGAAAAAACTCTTCAATTACACTGTCCAACAGTGATTTAGAACTTTTCAAGCGACCTAGTGTACGTTGTAGGTCTTGACTAGTAGATCACGATAGTGTGTTTCAAAATTGTCTAACACCCCCAAAATCGGAAGTTATCGCTTAAAAACCGTTTTTCGGGTACTGCGATCACTCCCACTATCACAACGTCGCCATTTTTCAACCGATTTTCGATTGCTTTACGGCTTTGGAAAGAAGAAGATTCAAGCTTTAAGATGATATACACTTGTTTATACTTTATACAAAGCAACTACGAGATTTTTTAAAAGTTATCTAAGATTTACACTTTTTTTATTCGATTTTCACACTTTGAAGTCATTTTTATATAACATTTTGTTAAAACACCTTTACTTTTTACATTTAATCTTAAAGAAATATCAATGCCGAGTAAGAAAAGTCATGGTTTATTAAAATCGTTCGATTAATTTTTAAGTTACAACGCTTATTGTAAACAAGAAAATTAAATTTTCATCGACAAAAAAAAAATGTTTTAGATGGATAATTCGTTTGTTCGACTTCTCCAGTGCCCCTGATCATATTTTAGATAACTTTGGAATGTCTCTGACGACTTCTCTATATGTTACATAAATTTTCGGCTTGCACAAACTTAATATACTCTTTATAACATACGGTACATGGCACTATGGGGCAAACGACCACTTTTAGTGGCATTAATTAATAACTTTAAAATAAAACAAAATATTTTAGTTTAATTTGTTTCATTTGCCTTATTATATCCAAATAAATGTGTATATATGTTAAAAGTGGGCGTGGATACTCCCTTTTTTTAAAATATATAAAAAAATTTTCTGAAATATAAATTAAATTAAATTTTATTGTAAATAATATGTGTAATGCACGCACCTATTGTTCCTCTTCATATTCTTCGTTATCAAGGACCATGTTGCCTTTGAAATCGATTTCGTCAATCAAGCTCACCATACTGATTGGCAGACATGCTGCCTGAAGTATTAACAGAGCTTGATAATAAATGTATTACTTCTGAAGGAAGACACAGCCTGGTTGAATTGACAATAATTTTAAAACGTGTGCAAGGCCAGCTTGTCCATGCTTTCGAGCAGCTGCGCTTGCTGCTTGAATTAATAATTTGACATTAAAATTCTTTGATAGTGCTAGATCCGCAGCTTCTTTACGTTGCGTTCTACCACTTTTGCAAGTATATGGCCATCTAGGCCGTCCTACGCGTCTTAGTTTTTTTTAATATAAATGATTGTTTCTGAGTTAAGCCACTTTGCATGCTTATTTTCAAATTTCTTGAAATTTCTATTAGATTTTGCCCAATTCGAAGTCAACTGGTAGCAGAAACGTTTGGCTTTATCAGCTAAAATTTTTGTTTCATCTTCAGAAATGGTACCAGTTATTTCCGCTTTAAAACAATTAAATATGGCATCTTCTTTTGTAGTCTTCGTCGCCATTGCCTTCCACGTTGCAAACAACTTCGCATTTTCAAATCTTAGTTGTTGACCTACAAAGTTAAATTTGCGCAAATGGGTGGAAAATTGCACTTTAGAATAACATGCATTTGAAAGATGATGAAATATACTAACAAAAACAACAAACTTTATTGGCCGAATGAGCTCGACTCATTTTGTAGCTCTATTTGAAAACTAATTTTTGTTACAATTTTTTGCTTGTTGAATGGTTAGCAATTACACTCAATTAGGAGAACGGCACAATTAATTTAAGCAATTCAAATTCACAAACACATGATACAAACCACTCTCGTTAAGCTGCATCTTCAAAATTTCACTTCTGTTGCTTAATTGGTCTATTTTAGCAGTTTTAAGTTGCATATAAAAAAATAACATTTGACAAGCACCTGTTTTTGTTTATTAACATCTGTTTTTGACAGCTGATAACATAACAGCGGCGCGATCTTTTAAAATTTTTGGTACGTTACATTACAGATGCATGATTCTAAGATGCATTGCGGTTAAAAAAAAAATTTTAAACTACATTTAGAATATGGGTTTCGGCCAGATAAAGTGGTCGTTTGCCCCATAGTGCATGGTATAAAAATCATCCAACATTGCACGTGAAATTGGAAAAAATATTTTTTACTTATTTCCACTGGCGATAAGGGATAATATATGAGAGTGAGCGTACAGGCGGCATCACCTTATGATTTTATCATAAGAGGACCCAATATAACCTAATAAAATAAGACCGCATAAAAAAATATTCGCAAAAAAACTGGTTCGCGTGTATACCTATAGTATTATTTAGTCTCTTTACTTTAAAAACTTTAAGGAATACGAATCAATTTTTGCAAGCCACCAGAAAGACACTTCTCCGAAAGAGCCAAATAATTATTTTAAATATAATTTCAGCGAGGATTTCATCAGTTTTTGTATCAAAATGCCGATAACTTACAAAATTAAGTGAGTCGCAGAAAATCGGTGGCACTCAAGCTCGATGAGATGGGTGGAAAGGGTTCCTCCCCTTTCAAGCTAGACAGGTGGTACAATTTTCCCTCCAGACCCAGAATTAGCAATTCAGCATCATAAATAAGTAATCAAATGACCAATTTGGGCTTCAGATTCCCTAATTTTGCTAAGAAACATTTTTTCTACCAGTTAGCATAAGGCTAAAGCCGAAAACGGCTATATATTCCACTTTCTAACAAACCCAACGAACTATGTCCTGAAAGCGTGTTTTCGAAGATGCTACATATAAAGCCAATATTGAGAAAATAATATAAACCAGTGTTCCCTGAAATAATATGGTGTCCAAATTAAAAGTTTGGTACTTCTAGCACCTTACCATCCTAAGGACCTAGATGATAAGACGTCCTTCGTTTCCTTAGCTACCCTAATCTTATTTTAGAAAACTTTGTTGAATTCCCGGCGTTATGTATATTTTCACAAAATTAATATTTCCAATGTGCCCCGCTACGTCGATTCTTATTGTCAATTATATAATATTTGAATACGCTCTATAAATATATTATAGTAGACATTGGTTTGCATCTGGAATCCCTTTTCGCTTAAATTTTTCTTCTAACATACTAAAACTTGAAGTAAATATAAAAACAATGGAAAACAAATCAAAAACAAATTTCAAATCGGTAAAAGTAATAATAAAATCAGTAAAGTTTTAGTTTAAATAAATACAAAAACAATAGAAATTCAAATTTAATTTCAAACCAAAAGAAACATCTTTAACGTTTACATGGAACTTAAATATTTGGATATAAAATGAATTTAACAACAGGTGCGCTGTAAAACAATAAAGCGAAATTCCCAATAGATGGCGCTGCAAAATTCGCCATATATATAACAGAGATAACGCTAGCCCTAATTAGGACAAAAACCGGCTTATTTAAAAAAACAAGGACATACTTATATTTCTAATGTCACTCTTTAATTTAATGACAACTAAATAATATTTGAATACGCTCTATAAACAAATATTTGCAAACACTATAATTCATTTGTGGTTTTGCAACTGAATCCGTATTCACTTAAATTTTTTGTTCTGACATACTAAAACTTTAAATAAATATAAAAACATTGGAAAACAAATCAAAAATAAATTTCAAATCAGTAATCTTTAAAAATCTTTAACATTAACTTAAACAAAACGGAGTCTTTATATATTTGAAAATAAAATGTATTTCGCAGGTACGTTAAAACAGTGTTGAGCACTCTTAAACTCGCCATAGATGGCGCTGCAAAATTGTCCATATCGATAACAGCAACCATATACTGACATCGATAGCCAAAATTGAACTAGTTCGCTTGCCCTAATTTGCAGAACAAAACCAGTTCATTTAACAAACAACAACATTTTTTTGCGTACCAATTTACAAACTGTTTAGCTTTTAACACAATTTTTCTCTTCTTTTTGGAATATAATTGACTTAAATTATGCCTGTGTAATGCTAGAAAATATATCCTTGTGTGTTATTAAAATCGAAGTCGATTTGGAAACAAACGCAGGTAAAATATAACCAACACGCAATTACAGCAGACAAAGAAGGTCAACGAAACTTAATATGCATTTTAATTTTTCACGCTTATTTAATCTATAATGTGCCCAGAACAAGAAGGCGCTGTCAGCTCGGAGCATCCCACAAATCCACGTGTGCAAAAGGAACGTGAAAGAGATCGCGGACTGCGTCCTACACGGGAGATAACCATAGAGACCTTTACAAATCAGCGTTGGACAAGTGATTTAAAGGCGGGTGCGGAGTCTGAACTTGGCAAAATGAATTGGGCCGCTGCCGTGCAGCAGGCAAATAGTCCCTCAGCGGGCAGCTCGCGGGAGACGACGCCACGCAGCAGCGATGAGTCACAGGCGGCAGCTGGGCAAACAGCCTCGAACTTTCTACAAGAAATTGCTTATTTTTCGGGTAATCCCATTGTGGAGGTAACCAAGGGCATCATACACCTCTATAAAAAAAGTAAGTTACGTGCTGGCAACCCAGAGCAATAAATAATTAAGTGACTTGTTTGATTACAGCGAACGCAAAGGCCTGAAGGAGGCGCCCTCTAGCCAGCTGTGTTTATTAGCTGTGCCCTCAACACTTAACTGCCATGACTTGCTAAATTTTGTTGCACCATGCCACGCGGTCATCAAACATGTGCGCATTGTGCGCGACGGCAGTCCCAATCAGTTCATGGTGCTGTTGGAGTAAGTAACTCATTGGCTAGCATTGAGCACAACGTATACTAATTATTTTGCCTACAGATTTCGTTCAAATGATTCTGCGCTGGAGTTTTATAAGTCATATAATGGCATTGCCTACAACAGCCTGGAGCCAGACTCTCTATGCCATGCCGTTTGGGTATCCGCTGTAGAACGCGGTGAAAATGGCTTGCCACCTTTGGGGCACACTGAGTTGCCAACTTGTCCAGGTGAGCCTGCTCAGTAAACTTCTATTTCTGGCGAGTACTAAAACACTTCTCCTTTACAGTGTGCCTGGAGCGCATGGACGAAAGCGTTGATGGCGTCTTAACCATACTTTGCAATCATGCCTTTCATGCCAGCTGCCTAATGAAATGGGGCGATTCTACTTGCCCCGTCTGCCGTCATGTACAGACGCCTGAACTTGTCGAGGATTCTGTATGCATGGAATGCGAGGGCACAGACTCCTTATGGATTTGTCTTATATGTGGACATGTTGGCTGCGGTCGTTATCAAGGTGGACATGCTGCAGCTCATTTTCGTGCCACAAATCACACTTTTGCCATGCAGCTGGGCACTTCCAGCGTTTGGGACTATGCTGGAGATAATTTTGTACATCGTCTGTTTCAAAACAAATCCGATGGCAAGCTGGTTGCTTCGCAAACAGAAAAAGATGAGCGTGAGGAAAAAATGGATTCACTACAAATGGAGTTTACTTATTTACTAACTTCGCAATTGGATGCACAGCGCAAGTATTATGAAGAGCGCATGGATCGCTTGGAACAGGAGTGGCACAAATTCAAAACTGATGCCAATGAAGCTAAAGATAAAGCCACAGAGCTGCAGCAAACGCAGCAAAGCTTGCAAAAGGAAAAACAAACTGTGGAGCGCAAGCTGGCGCAGCACATGAGCAAGTAAGTTGGAAAAGCTTTACAAAAATAAAAAGTTACTAAATCTTTTTTACCACTAGGCTCAAGGAGATGCAAAAGCTGCTGACAGAGGAGCGCGAAATTTCCAAGGCGCTGCAGAACAACCAGAGCTCCTGGCATAACAAATATGCCAAGTTGGAACAGCAGTATAACGAGTTCAAACACAATCACGATATGGAGGTGTCGGATCTAAGGGAACAGCTACGCGATATTATGATATTTTTGGATACAAAAGACAAAATGGCTAATACCGAAATGGAGGGCGCTTCCATAACTGCGGTTAGCGATAAGGAGCCAGTTAATGCGCGTCGTAACAATCGTCGCAAGAAAAAGGAATAAAATGCTACTTAATGGCGATTTTAAGCTAAAATTTAGTTTTAATATTATAATATTAAAAGTTTAACATAATTGATAAAGTTGTGTACGTGGAACTTTAGATTATGCGGCACCGAATAGTCATACTCTAGCAGCTGGAAGTGTTTTTTTTTTGGTGTTCTGAATAGATGTAGAAATTTTATTTTAAGTTCAATTTTGCTATAAGTTTGAAAGATTTAATTTATTTATAAAGTCTACATGACTTGAGTTTGGCTAATATTTATATAATCTGCTAGAGTATAACAAATAGATCCACAAGTTTATCTTGTTCATTGGTTGTATTGAATGTAGTGAAAAGTTATATAACATTTGAAACTCTTGTTCATACGCTAATATGTACTGCTGAGATGTCGTTCATGATCTGAATAAAACTCTATATGTGATTTTCTTTGTGAAGTAGAACATAAAATATTATATATAAACAATAAATGATTATTGATGAGCAAATCGTTTGTATTTTGTTCGGTAATCTAAACATTTAAAAGATCACATTTTATTTATATACTTTTATTTTGCATATAAAAAGCTTTCCCGTAAATATATTCCTATGCAAAATAGAGATTTCGATGTATTATTATTAAGAACATATTCATAATTTAAACAAATGACTACGTGTCATTCATTAAGGATTTCGAGTGCTGTCTGTTACGCGCCATTGTTTGTAAATCGACGATTGATTTCCCGGTCTCCTGGTTGAGCGTCCTGCGTCATTCCAGAACTGGTCCTCATCATACCGTATGTGCACTTGCGAATTTCAATCTCGATTGGTTTTTGTTCACAAAGTTCCCAAAGGCGCATATTGCTAATGGTTCGGGGCCACCATATACGTAATACGCTTCTGAGACATAGATTGAAAAATGTTTGGAGCTTCTTGATAATGATACTGGTAATAAAAGCATGTCTCACATGTCATCGTCATCGTGTGGCCATTACAACCCGTTCTCGGCTTACGGTCGACCTCAACAGCTCTCGCCAGGCGCCTCTGCTTTGCGCACGCCTTCTCCAATTAGAAATACCAAGGAAGAAGAGGTCCTATTCCACTTGATCTTTCCATCGGAGTCGTGGTTGTCCCCTTCGTCTTCATTCGTCGGCTTTCGCTTCGAATACCTTTTTCGCTGGAGCATCGTTATCCATACGTACGACATGCCAGACGCAGACGTTGTATTGTGATGGACAACATCTATGTCGTCGTAGAGCTCGTGCAGCTCGTGGTTCATCCGTATGCGAGAGTCGTCCTCAAAAAGTGCGGGACCTAAGATTATACAAAGAATTTTTCTCTCAAACACCCCAAGAGCAGCTGCATCTGACGCAACCCATGCTTCTGCGCCGTATAACAGCACGGGCAAGATGAGCGTCTTGTAGAGTGTTACTTTTGTTGTTCGAGAGAGGTCTCTGCTGCACATCTGCTTACAGAGACCATAGTTACACCTATTAGTAAGTGTGATTCTTCGCTTTATCTTCAGGCCGGTGTTAACGGCGGTGCCAAGGTACCTGAATTCCTTGACCACGGTCCGCTACAACATGGGAGCCCAGACGCCAAGCGTCCCTGTTCGAGTTTCGATTGCAGAAAATGCTGCAGTAACATCTCGCTTACAACGCCCGATGATATCGATATCATCAGCGTATGAAAAAAGCTGGAAACTCTTGTAAAAAAATGCGCCTTAGCGATGCACACCGTCCTTCCGCAGAACGTCTTCCATCAAGAAATTGAAGAGGTCACATGATAGAGGGTCACCCTGTCAGAAACCTCGAACTTCAATACTGTTCGGAGAAGTCCGTTCCTACTTTGACAGAGCTGATGGTGCCGCTCAATGTCATTCTGCAGAGACGAATCAGCTTTGCAGGAATACCAAACTCAGACATGGTGGTGTATAGGCGATCCCTTATCGGGCTATCGAATGCAGCTTTGCAATCTATGAAGAGATGATGGGTATCGATCTGTCTCACATGTCGTATTTTGTTTTTTCGCCGGATATTCGGCTCTGGCCTTACTAATTCTGCAGTCTACATCGTCCAATGCTCCTCCGGATGATGAGATTTGGCTTCCAAGATACTCGCTTCAAATACCAAATCAGGAACGGTAATAAAGAGCAAGGGCTACAGTGTGCATCCTTGTTTCACTCCGCTACTGCATTCAAAAGGATCGCTTAGTTGTCCGCCGTGAAAAACTCGGCATGAGGACACAGTATACAACGGCTTTATGATATTGATAATTTTATCTGAAATACCTCTAGCTCAAAGTGTCACCCATATTGCTACCCTATCAAAGGTTTCAAACCCTTTCAGAAAATTTATGAAAACTAGATATAAAGTAGAGTTAAATTCCTCTGATTGCTCTACGATAATACGTACAGTGTTTATTTGATCAATACAAGATCTTTAAGGGCGAACGCCAGCTTGGTTCCTACGTAGAACGTTGTTAACTGGCTCGAAAATGCGGCTTAGTATGATATAGTTGAGGATTTTCATGATGGTTGGCAGAAGAGAGATACCCCTGCAGTAAGGGCATATTAGTCGGTTTCCCCTTTCGGAATCTTGATAATTACCGAGACCTTTCAAGACTTAGGCACATTTTGAGAGGTCGAAACAGCTTCCAAGATCGGAGTTAGCTTTTGTGCCATCATGTGAGCATTCGCTTGGAAGCATTCAACGGCGATTTTGTCTGCTCCCGGAGCTTTGCCTTTTTTCATGATGTTAATTGCAGTTTCGATTTCCTCTGGTGTGGAGAGCTTGTTTTTATTTGCCTGTTTATACTATGTCTCCTTCGAATCGGGAGATTCTCATTGGAGCTATTGTTGGAATTTAATGCTGCTACGAAGTATCTTTTCCAAACTTCCAATTTCTGAGCAGTAACCATGTTGCCACTATCGTCTTATCACGTCGTTGCAACGTGTATCCTACCTCCAATAGTTTTTACCAGACCATAGAGATTTCTCATATTCCCATTTTCAGCCGCTATCTGCGAATTCTTCGCCAGATCATCATAGCAAGCTTTCTTGTCTTTTTTGATTTGTTTCCTTATAATCCTATTCATAACAGTATATTCAATAGCCAACTCTCGTAAGTACAGGAAGTTTGACCCATTCTGTGCAATCAATTGATGAATCCCTTCCAATCCCGCCAAACACACAGCAAAATCTTCTTGAACATTAATCTATACTACGTACATCATACAAGAAGCATACGGAGACTAATTAGGCTCTATAGGCAGTCCCTACGAGAGGGGGTGATCGGGGACTTTTATCCCCAGGCCCGGAACTCTGGTAGGGGCCCGGACCTGAGAGTCAATCGGGAATTATACGTATTTTCATGAATTAAGAAAAATTGATAGGGGCCCGGATCCGGATTTCCCCCGGGGCCCGGATATTCTCTCTACGGTCCTGCCTATAGGAAACCAAACAACCTTGCACAACTTCACTCAACCAACAGAATTTTATTAATAACAGGCAGTGATATAATTAATTTGTTTAAACTCGGAAAACTATTCCTTCTTCAACCCACACTCATCCGAACAATGAAAGGTGGGATCAGATAGCTCCTTGTCAGTACTGGGTTCTTTTAAAATATTCAGTTTCTCTTTCATTTCCTCCTCATTGCGATCCAAGTTCATAAGATAAGACGCTATAAAGCTACGTGAATCCTGCGGCATGTGCAGATGCAATTGAGCAAAGGCTCGAATCAACACCTGGCCCATTTGTTCCTTGATCTCCTTGGCTATTGCGTCAACGACTTCCAACTGGTTGCCTGTAAAGAAAGTTTGTTAAGCAAATGTGGCATAAGTTAACCAAGTGAGTTTACCTGTTGGCAGCCACTCGTAGTCCTTCAAGCAACAGCACTCACAAGGAATCTTTGGATCAGATTCCTGCAGCAACTTAAAAAACGATTGCAACTCTTGCTCACTACTCTTAATATTGGCCACCTCCTTGACAAAGCGTTTATGCATCTCACCAATGTCTCGCTCACAAGTGGCAATAACATTGGGATCCATCGATAATGTAGCTGTGCGTTTGATATAGTCCACGGTGTTCTCATGGAACGCCTTGAACTTGCACTTCTCCTCATTATAGGCCAGCATGCACTGCCGTGCATAGACAATTATATTATTGCGCCGTTTGCGTATATCCTCGCTTAGTTTGGCATAATGCTCCTTCATGGCATCCACGTCAACAATCAACTTGGAAAAATTTTTCAAATCCTCATCACTTTCGCAAACAAGTTTCTTTTTATGATCGCCACAAGTCTTCTTCGATCTCTCCATCTTATTATTAAACTCAATCTGTATAGTGCGCAGCTCCACATTGAGACGCTTGACGTCATGATCGTTTAGTATTAGAGTATGCAGCATCTGACGGATGCAGCTCTTATGCGGATTTGGCAGCTCATCGGGACAAGAGGTAAGCATTTTGTATAAATTGTTTAAATTTTAACTTTATATATAATACTAGCAAATAAATTTATGAGAATCAGTCTAGTTATGCAATGACTAGCTTTAAAATGGTTACTTTGGTTTGGGTTTAAATTTATGAGAATCAGTCTAGTTATTTATTGACTGCCTTTAAAAAGATTACTTTGGGTTACAGCTCCAAAGAATTTCAAACTGAACTTGGAAAACAATATACACTTCATTTTTTTATTAGTGTAGTAAGGCTCAAAAAGGACGACTGCTGGCAAAAAAATACTTAATGGATGAAACTTTCAGGGATTGGCAGGAACCTTGTTTTGAGTCTACAACCGAGTTTACGTATCTCTAAAAGTTTCACCCATTAGGTTTGATCCATTTAGGTAATGAGCTCTACGCGGTACTGATAAAATAAATATTTAAGATAAATTAATAATAATATTTAAGATCAACCATTTATTGCTTGTTGGACTCACGGGAGTCTTTAATGCAAATTAATATGCCCTTGCTAAAATATTAGAATTATTATTGAAGAGTGGAAGTCTGAAATTCACACCTAGAGCTCGTCTGGTATATTATGGTGTTGAATTAACTGGATGGTTATAAAAATAATAAAGAGGGAGGGGAAAGCGAGATAAGCTAGGTAAGTAGGTTGACATAGCAAGTGATCGAGATCGGCTATGGGCAGCTTTGCTAGACAGATAAGATCTTCGAAAAAGATTTTCCCCAAATATTCGCATAGCATGTGTTGATTGCTTTCTGCCTACCTCTTATCTCCTCAGCTACAACAGAAGTCTCTTAGTGCCTCGTTACAACCTCTGTCACCATTGTAATCCTTTGGATTAAGCTATATCCAAAGTGCTCGGGAGATTTGATAAGCGCACGCAGTTTTAGATTCTCATTCCGCCTTGGTTTTAATTATATCTCCAATTTCCGATACAAAATGTTGCAGTGCACCTTTTGTATGCGCAAGTGCAAAAATCGTCCGCTCTTCGTTACCTGGAAGTTTCCAAGATCTGCCAATGACGGATTGAATAGAAAGCGGTTTGAAATCAATCGTTGATTGGATAGCGGCCTAGCTGTCGACAAGAACTGATACGTTCTTGCACTTTCATGTTGTCGATCAGCCCGCAGCTCCTGTCGGGAAGATGGAATAAAAGCTGCCTCTGAAGCTCCGATGGACCATATGTATGTAAATGGCTTAAGATGATTCAGTGTCTGGAGTCTCGCCACCGCAACACTGGCTCCAGACTCAGCTCCGATGGACCAGAAGTAAATGGCTTAAGACGATTCAGAGCCTGGAGTCTTGCCATCGCAAACTGGCTCCAAACTCAGAGCTGCGCCACGGGCTGCCTACAGTTTGGATTGCAGTTCTCCAGTGGCACACTGGCCATTCTTTATACCCTGTGAAGATTTAGCTGAACTCGCAACGTCCATACTTGGAAATATAAATTTCAGTTCTTGGTTAATATATTAAATTAATTGTCTAATTTCTTAAGAACCCACAATCAGATAAATTTAAAATTCCGCTAGTGATTGTCGTAGTTATAACGATTCCAAGTGAGTAGAAATATTTTTAAGTATCTCAACTTTTAGTTACTAGGTCAATTCCACTTGTATCTTTTTCATCAAGAAGCTGTACCATACTTTTAGGCACCACTTTTTATCTGGACTTCTAAGCGAATTGTAATGACATGGTGAGTTTCAGAATTTTAAAATTAAAAGTCCTTGCCTCAGCGAAAAGTTTGAAATTTTACATTATTTGACTTCAGAACTTTAAAAAATATAGTCGTGTCACGGACAGTGTACAAACACTTTAGAGTAGGGTGGCGCAAAACGCTCCACTTAGGGAACATTCAACCTGGATTACCGTCCGGACGGTAATCGCTGGAGTCATGAAATTTATTTCTTAAATAGCTTTGGTGGAGAGCTCTACACGTCTGTAAGCACGTTTGATTTGAGCGTGGCATTTGTGATTTCACGTTACCGACTTGAAAATGTGCCCATGGGGAAAAACGCGCCACTTAGCATGCGACAAAATGCACCACGCTTTTTTGGAAGCAAGCAAACTTCACGCCCGAGGCGGAAATTTCGCGTTTTCTGCTATCTTTACCGACCCGAGGCTATAAAATCTCTGGCACAGGAGGAACAGAGCAAAAAAGCGGCACGCGTAGGTCACAAATTGAAGAAGTTCTGAATTTTCTTGACATTTTCAAAATAAAATTTCTTTATAAAACTGCCAATTTAATCTCTTGTTTTTTGTTTCCACTTTTTTCAACAATAAAACCGCGTTGTACAGTATGGCAACATAGTGCCTAGTTAAGAACCCCTCAGCCCTTGGGGTGCTGGCACGATTTGCCCCACCCTCCCATACTTTGGAATAATATAAAGGGTGTATTAAGTTTTGTGTAACCAAAAATGTACTAAATGTAATATAGAAAATAAAACGTCAGTGATCCCCCAAAGTTACCTTAATTTTTTTGTGAATTAAAACTTTGGAATTTTTCATGGTTCCATAACATATACAGTTCCTATCCGATTCGAAGATGTTAGATACGAAATATTCTTAAACAAGTCTCTTTCAGTTGAAAGCTTAATTTCTAAATACATAATAAAAGGCATACCGAAAATGAGTAATTTTGAAAAATTGTCAATAATTACCCATTTCCGACTTTGGTCGCCTGTAACTTTGATCATTATTACTTAATCTGTAGCATATCAATACCCTTCGACCTAATCATCTTTCATGCCGATCAAAAATTTCATTCACGAGATATTAACGAAAACTAAAACAACTGCCTAAACACATGGTATTCGAAAGCATCTCAAAAACGCTGCTTAAAAAAAAAGTTGCCATTTTCGTGATTTTCGATACCAAATTACACTAAAAAACTCAAAAACAACAAAGCCGCCGGCCCTTATGGCCTTCCTGCTGAGTTGTTTAAGGCCGGAGGCGATGAGCTGGTCGGGTGCATGCACCGGCTCATTTCCAGAATATGGCTGGAGGAAGCTATGCCCAGCGATTGGAACCTCAGTGCCCTCTGTCCTGTCCTGAAAAAGGGAGACCCCACTATCTGCGCCAACTACAGGGGTATAAGCCTTCTCCCTATCGCATATAAGGTTACGAGCGTACTGTGTGAAAGACTGAAGCCACTCGCCAAGGCACTGATTGGACCTTATCAGTGCGGCTTCAGACCTGGCAAGTCCACCGTTGACCAGATATTCACACTGCGGCAAATCCTGGAAAAGACCCACGAACATCAAATCGACACTCACCACCTGTTCGTCGACTACAAAGCAGCTTTCGATAGCCCAATAAGGGACCACGTATATGCCGCAATGTCTGAGCTCGGTATCCCTGCGAAGCTGATAAGGCTTTGCAGAATGACGTTAATAATTGCTGCAGCTCCGTCAAGGTAGGAAGGGACCTATCCGAGCCTTTTGATACCGTGCGAGGTTTCAGACAAGGCGACCCCTTATCATGCGACCTCTTCAACTTCGTCATGGAAGCGTTCTGCGGAAAGCCGGCTTCCATCGCCACTGGCACTATCTTCTACAAGAGTGTCCAGCTCCTTGCGTACGCCGACGACATCGACATCATTGAGCGTACCAAGCGAGATCTCACCGCGGCCTTCAGTGCTATTGAACGGGAGTCTGCGAAAATGGGTCTGGCGGTAAATGGGGGCAAAACGAAGTATATGCTGTCGTCAAGTAGAACGTGCGGCGGCTTGGGTCCCAGATTACGGCCGACAGCTATCTTTCGATGTTGTCAAGGAATTCATCTACCTTGGCACCGCCGTTACCACCGACAACGATGTCAGCCTGGAGATCAAGCGCAGAATCACTCTTGCCAACAGGTGCTATTTGGGTCTCAATAGGCAATTGAGTAGTAGAGACCTCTCTCGCGCGAAAACTATCACTCTACAAGGCACTCATCCTTCCAGTTCTTCTTTACGGCGCGGAAGCCTGGACCGTGTCGCTAACTGATGCAGCTGCCTTGGGAGTTTTCGAGAGGAAAGTACTGCGCAAGATCTTTGGTCCTATTCGAGTTGGCGATGACTACCGCATCCGCACCAACCAGGAGCTGTATGAGCTCTTCAACGACATGGACGTTGCTCAGCGTATCAACATCCAGCGGCTTCGGTGGCTCGGACATGTCGTTAGGATGGACGAGGATGCTCCAGCTAGACGTGTGTTCGATGCGGTAGTCAGCGGCCGTCAGCGGAGAGGACGACCGTGTTTGCGTTGAAAAGACCAAGTGGAAGGGGCCATGTCTTCGCTCAGTGTGACCAACTGAAGAAGGCGCACGCAATGCAGAGGCGCCTGGAGAGATGTTTTAAGGCAGGCCGTAATCCGGTAATCGGGTTGTTATGGCCACATAAGAAGAAGAAGAACAACTAGACTATATACCCAAAAAGTTTAATTTTGATGGCTGTTGACTAAAACTAAACTATATGATTTATCGTTTCGGCTATGATTTCAGTATTTTCGAGCCGATTTTAATTAAATTTGCATGAGATCCAATATTAAAACAACATTCAAAATGAGAATGTTAACCACCAAGTCCTGCTTTGGAAAAGGGATGTGAAAATAATAACAACTAATTGCGAAACAACACTTTTTAGATTACTAAATGGCCAAAAATCCCAAAGTTACAGTGTTGAAAATTTCGCAACACTTTCTCAACAACTTAACAGCTAAAAATATAATAGGATCTGAAAAAAATTTCAGTTTACAGTAAAGGCTCCACCCTATCCCTTTTGACGTTGCAAAAATACTCAGCTTTTCAACACACAGCAAGCGTGAATACCCCAAAAATGGTAAAAATAATTACAATAGCAAACGCTATGCAGCCACACATGTTATAAAACTTCGAATATTAATTGTTTTATTATTATCTTTCTAATAAAAAAACGACAGCTTAATTAACAATTCTTAAATCATAAAAAAAAAAACCAAAAAGAAATGGCAAAAAAAAAAACTCACACATCTGTTTAATCAAATTGTTTATATTCAAACTCAATAAACAGAAAACAAATCCATCAAACTAAAAATAATAAATAAAAAAAATTACATCATGCACTCAAAAAATCAGACGGGCACAAAAAATAAATTATGCAAAAATTATACAATCTAAAATACAAAAGAGAATCGTCTAATTCGCAGTTTTAAAAATTTTGCTAATGGTATGAATATTTATGCCCAGACATATCCGAATTAGGTTCTCTTTCGGGAATCAGCATTTATGTTTAGTTGTGGCCTAAACTATAAACTCTTTTTTAATGACGTAAAAGTATTTTATTTTATTTTATTTTTAGTTTATTTCCAATTAAGTGACTTGGCAAAATAAGCATTTTGTTAGTAGTTTAGTTTCTTAAAGCTTTTCAAACATTTCTTATCGATGAGGCCACAATCCCAAACCATCAACCAAAAGCCAATGTTTGATTAAAATTAATTAGTTTAGTTAATAACAGTCTAAAGCCAAAAAACACTTCGTGACTTGCCGGCCGCTTTAGACCACAAACTGGTTGACTTGTGCCGAAATTAATTTTTGGCTTGCTGCCGTCGCTTTGCAATACTGGAAGATCTGCAAGAGGGGAGGTCTGCCAGAGAGGGGATCCGTAGACCGGGTCTGGTCTGTCCGTAGACAGACGACTAGAAAATCAACGTGTTTAAATTCGCGCTTGTAAGCAAAATGATCCATCGACAGTCGAAACTTTTGGCAAACGGCGATGGAAGCAACAAAATGATTGATTGAGTGACACTTGGAGAGATTGACGGCGGGAGGGCACAGGGCGCAGTAAATGGTCTTTTAAAAATTATATACCATATATGAAAATAATTTGGTAGCATTTGTATGTGCTATGTTTGAGGTTCTTTGTTTAAAAACGAAAAAAAAAAAAAAACAATTTTGCCGCCGCGTACATTTAATGTGAAGATTCAGTTTCTAGTCAAACCGGTCCTAGGGAATATCTCTGATTTTCTTACAAGCCAGCCAGACAGAGTAATGCGTTTTAATTCAAACATTGTGTTGGATAGAGTACAACAACGTACAACGTCTTTCACAGCAATTAATAATATTTAGGAAAAAAAATGTGAATCTTTTCAGCAGAATCGAATTTGGCGAATTCCCGAACTCTTCCTATACTGAGAAATGTACCTTCAAATTTGTTAAAAATTTTCTTTTATTTTATTTCATTAATTGTAAATATAGAAATTTTTTTTAAACTAAATCAGTTACATATTTTTTGTTATATTTGTTAGAGACTACTGTAATAAACCAAGATCGAGATTACTCATTGTATTAAAAGATACAGCAAAATTTTCCCATAATTCGTACAGATGCTGGAAATCGCTATATCAAAAATGCTTTATTCATAAATTCGTTACAGGCAGTTTCCAAGCCCCAAAACTTTTTTCTAAGAATTCACAGGAACTTATAATATATAATAAAAAAAAAAAAATGGTCTTTTCAGCAGACTCAAATTTGTGGAATTCTCGAACTGGTTCCAGACTACTGTAATAAATCAAGATCGAGATTACTTTTTATTTTTCTAAACTTTACTTTACTTTTATTACACTATACCCGATATGATGATCTTTGTATTAAGAGATACAGAAAAAGTTTTCCACAGCGATTTCGAACAGACGCTGGAAATCGTTTAATCAAAAAATTATTTACAGGGTCCAGCACTCAAAGTGTAACCAATTAAAAAGGCCATAAATTCATTTTGGAAAATTACCTTTACTCAATTCAAGGTACAAAATGTGTAAAAATAATACGAAATTTAGAAACAATTTACTTTCGCTCAATATGGCCACCTTTTGCCCTCACTATGGCCTTGAGACGGTCCAAAAATGAATCGCAAGCTGCCCGAATGTGACTTGCATGTATTTTGGCCCACTCGTGGACAATGGCTTTTTTCAGCGCCTCGAGACTGTTGTATCTTTTAGTTCAGACCTTGCTCTCCAAAATGGCCCAAAGAGAATAATCCATCGGATTCGCGTCTAGTGAATTCGAGAGCCATTGTGTGGACGTTATGAAGTTTGGAACGTTGTTTTTCAGCCATTCTTGGTTCACTCGAGCTTTGTGCGACGGTGCCGAGTCCTGTTGAAACGTCCATGGTCTGCCACCGAAATGTTTGTCTGCCCACGGCTTCAAAGCAACCTCCAGAATACTTTCCCGATAATATTGCGCATTAACCTTGACGCCACGCTCGATGAAAACGATTGGAGAGCGCCCATCTGCGGTTACAGCAGCCCAAACCATTATCTGTGGCGGGTGTTGCCTCCTGGTGGCCAATCGATGACTCAAATTCTCGTATGAACGGTCCCTCAAGTAAACCCTATCGTTTTGAGAGTTTACGAATTGCTCAATTGTAAAAATTTTCTCGTCAGAAAACACAATGTTCGGCAATTGACCGCTTTCGGCCAAGCGAAGCAACTCCTTCGCTCTCTCAAGTCTGACTTGTTGCTGCTTCGGTGTGAGATCATTTGCCTTTTGGATCTTGTAAGGCTTGACCTTGAGATCATTTTTCAGTATGCGACGGATGCTACGGTCAGATATTTTCAGTTCTTTCGCCATTTGATTGGCACTTCGTCGGGGATTTCGCTCAAGTCGCTTCTTCACTTTTTGAACCATCTCACGTGACGTTGCAGTCTTTTGATGACCACCTCCATGACGTTTTGCGATGCTACCAGTATCATTGTAACGAGTTATGGTGCGATAAACGAAAACTTTATTTACTTTAAGGTGTTCGAGCTCACGAACAATCGCTGGTTGTGAGCTTTCCAGTCGGGTTCCACTTCGAGTGCCGGACCCTGTATACAGATTTTCGTTGGAAGGAGGTCCAAAGCGCAGTTTATTTGAAATGAATTTGTATTTTCTAAAAATTCTTTGTATTTGTTTGTTATAGGTAAATTCGATTACACTAGTTTACACTAAAAATTTACCTTCGTAAAAAAGTTTTTTAAGTGTAATTTGGGGTCGAGGTACAGTTCCTATCCGATTTCGAAAATCTTAGACTCGAGATATTCATATAACATAATTTTTTAAACGGACGAACAGACGGACATGGGTATATCGACTTCTCTAGTTCCTCTGATCATATTTTAGGTAGTTTTCGGGTGTTTTTGACAACTTCTTCTATGTGTTACATACAGGGTTTAAAAACTTAATTCCTGACGGGTTTACCAATGGAATAAAATTAATTGGTAGCCAACACTACTAGGTATTCCTTAACATATTTATAAGTTCAAGATTCAGCACATGAATCAAGCATTTTTTCTGATTGACATATTTAAGGAACATACTTAAAAAAATTTCATATATTTGGTTTTTCGATTAAAAAAAATGAATTGTTGCCAATTTAGATTAAAAAATATTCAGTAGCTTTGACACAAATAAATAAAAACATCAAACACGATTTTGTAAATTAAGCCGTAATGCGTTAAGTTTAAAATATGAAATTTTGGGAAATAATTTGTTTTGCATTATGCATCGAACTGCATCATTAGTTTTCAAAAATCACTGCGTTCAGTTTCTAGCTCCGTATCCTTATGCCTTAATATTTTAAATCTTATGTATAGGTCATCCATCAAATTCTTAAAAAATGCAAAAACCTAAAGTCCTTGCAGGGCATGTCGAAAGTCGCTTAGATGCAAATCCTTTCCATTGTTTCGCTTTTATGCAAATGCTTAGAGTCAGCCGCAGGCTAGACGTCATTGACCCTGGAACTGTACGAAAAGAATTCCCATTTCCTTGACGATGAATTCTTGTGGGGTGCATCCTTTACGATATTGAGGTATTTGTTTATCTAGTTAAATATTCAGTCTTTGTCGTTTTGTGCGCATTGTAAGACTTAAATAAATATTTGTTCATTAGTCACGTTCAATAATTTTAATTATTCTAATTTGCTATAGAATTTCCAAATGAACAAAGATGATGCAGCTGTTCATTATGATATAGAACTTTGGGTAAGGGTTAGATGTACTATGTGTAATGTCTGAGATGGTAAATAATTAATTAAAAGCTAAGGTTTAAAAAAAAAAAAAAGAATTGGTATTTTTGATACACTTTATTATTATCAGTCCAAACTACGTTCACATTGAAACGAGGAAAATGCCCTCTTGGGACGTTAAATGGTATGTCCATACCGGATGAAGAATCTGTCAAATACCTTGGAGTGCATTTGGATCGGCGACTCACGTGGAATAAGCATATAAAATCAAAGCATATGCAGCTTAAAATTAAAGCCAAAAGAATGTTTTGACTTCTAGGTCCGCGATCGCAGCTTAGTTTGGAGAATAAAATTCGGCTTTACAAAGCAGTACTCAAGCCGGTCTGGACGTATGCAATGCAGCTCTGGGGGACGGCGAGCAATTCAAATATCGAAATCCTCCAAAGATATCAATCTATAACTCTAAGAAACATTGCAGGCGCTCCTTGGTAACCAACAAAGAAATTCACAAAGATTTGAATGTTCCTTTTGTCAAAGATGAAATAAACAAATCTTCGTTAAGATATTTGGAGAGACTGTCAAACCATGAAAATTCGTTGGCTATTAACCTACTAGACAATAGTATGGATGTTAGACGTCTAAATAGATTTCATATTCTGGACCTTCCAGATCGATTTGTATAATAATGTATAATAACCTCTAGGAAATAGTTTTGTTGTATATTGATTGGACTCACTGGAGCACAATCAATCCTGCCATTTTTTGTGTTTACTTATAAAATTTGCTGATTGTCTCATATGACAGATTGCAAATAAAATTGTTTATCTTTTAAACTGAAAGGTTGTCCTTAAAAATTAATTTAGAATTTGCACCTTCCAAAACTTATAAACTCACTGAAAAGAAGGTTACAAGGAAACGGTTCTTAATATATAAGTATAAAAAGATATTTGATATTTTTTGCAATTAATTTTTACATATCATATACATTTTTTGAGATATAACATATCAAAAGCCAAAAACGAAAACGAATAAAAATGTATTCGTTTTCGTTTCCTAAGCGTCGCTAATTATTCGGTTTTTAAATAAATTTTTGCATTTTGATTTTAGTGTTATACAATTAAAACTTAAACTATTTATACAATACATTTTATTTATTTAATTAAAAGATACATTTATAAAACAAAATATGATTATAATAGTATAAATTTAAAAACAAAATGTGGACGTAATTTTTGAGAAAAATAGTTTTTTGGTTGCCAGTTTTAATATTTTTTTTAGAACCACAAGTAGACCGAAAAGAAGATTATTTTGGCTCGTTATATTTATATTGTTGAACCAAAATTTAACTGAGTTTTAGATTCTGGTTTTATTCTGATCCTCCAAACATATTTCAATTATTTTAAAGAGTTTCTGTAAACATCTTAGTTTGGAGTTGAACGTAAACATTTTTCCCTTTTAAAGTTAATATAATAGTATTTAAATAGTAAATAATAATTTTTATTAAAAAAAGCAATATTTTTTTAAATTATAAATTATAATAATAATGATTTATTTCACAATTTTTTAAATTACAAAAAAATAATATGTAAAATATTCCTGTATGGTATATTATAAAAAATAAAGTAAATCTTTAAATAATTAAAATAAAAATGGAATTTAAATAAATTTTCATCGGATCCTCCAAACAAAATTAAATTATTTTAAAAAGTTTCTGCAAACTTCTTTGTTTGATTTTCAACTGAAACCTTTTTCACTTTAGAAGTTTATTTAATAATAATAGTTGAATAGTTAATAATAATTTTTTTTTTAATTTGTCAAATTTTTTTATATAGAAAATTAGAATAAAAATGATTTATTTCACAATTATGAAATATTTAGGTATTATTATGAAAAATAAAGCAAATTGTTAAATTAAAATAGAAAAGAAATTGAAATAAATTTTTAATATTAAGCCTCTCTCAAAATATAATTTTAATTATAAAAAAGTTATTTATTTATTTAAATATTAAAGAAAATTTAAACAGTTTGGTTCACTTTTGGTGTTTCAATATAAAAAGCTCTCTAAATGTCATGGATCACCTTTATAAAAAATACGTATTTTTGCTTAAAATTATAGAAACTTCATAATATAGCCGATATTAAAAATAAAAAATAAGTTTTATTTTGTCTAAAATAATGATGAACTTAAATCCAAAAATCTTTAGAAAGCTAGCCATATTATTATATCTTATTATGCATAATATTTACCTTATTATGGAATTATTATAAAAAAAAATCGAATTTCTGCCTTAAAAACTAATACCCCTATAGGTGTCGGTATCGAAAATTTAAAATAAGTATTTTGTGTAAAATAATAAGGGGCTTTAATAAAAATGAATGGTTTGCGTTCATACGAACTTACGTACATAGTTTAGATAACCCTGTGAGTTTCTGTGGTATTCCAACAATTTTTCAACTTGCACACTCTTACTATATACATTTATACCTTATGGTATATTGTTTGAACACATATAATTGGGAATATACTATACAAGCCTCCGAAATAAATTCGATCTAATGTATATCTTGAGGGCTCTCTAAAAACACAAAGTTTTTTTTAATCAAACCCACCCATTTCCTCTAATCCTACCATGAAAGTAGGTAGATCAAAAAACATAAAATCAACTTATCTGAGAGGGATATATCTATATATATCGACTTCTGTAGTCACCTTGCTCTTATTTTCAGGATATATGTTACATATATTTGCGGCCTGCACAAACTAACTATACCCTTTGTACCGAACATACAGGGTATACAAATCTCGACACAGGCAATAAAGGAGTTTATATCAATATTTTACTTCTCGAAGATACAATGCAATTCCAATTCGTTAATACTTCTAAGTTTTTAATTGCTTAAAATATTGTATCCTTGCCATTTAAAGATAACTTATTCCAGTGCAATTTTATACAAAAAAAAATATTTTTGCTTATTTTTAAAGACCTTCTTTATAAATTTCTCTCTCATTCGACCACAAATAATAATGTACTCATAATTTTTTTTACATCTTCTAGTAAGCTCCCTTAAATTATGTAAACAATACTGACAAAAAAAAAGATACTTTCCAACTTTTAAAACTCAAACGTTCTTTCCCCCTCTCAAAAACCCAAAAGTTGTCATACAATGTAATCAAATCAAAAACTCATATCTTTTTTTTGCACATAAAATCTAATCTAAACTAACAAAATGTAATCGAGTGAGAGGACACACGTGTTTCATAATTGTAAATTAAAGGAACTGCGCCATTTGGCCAGCAGGATATGCCTAAACTCACAAAATGACGCATTATCCGAAAAATTTAATTACCATTTTCACGCTTGCTTTGCAATCAAAAAGGAAAAAACTTTACAAAATCTACAAAAAATACCTATAAAAAAAAACTACGCTACAAATATACAATTCACATTCCATGAAAAAAAAACGACAAAAAATTAAAAAAAAAAACTTGTCACACAGGATTTTTCGAACCAGCCTTATAAAAGGTGCGGCATAAAAACTCGCGCCAAAAAAAATGAAGCCCAATTATAAAGGACTTTTTTCTGTAGTCAAGCATAAAAAATGCAGCATTCAAATTTTCGTTAAAAAAATGGGTTAAAAAAAAACGCTGAACCCAACAAAGGATGCGCGGCGCAGTCGGAAAGGATGCGTCGGATTTTTTTTTTTCAGTCCACCAAAAAAAAAAAACCACCCAAAAAAGTAGGCAATGTCAGATAGGCCAAAACTCATTTAAATATTTGGCGCTGGAAATTTTCTCACGATTTTTTTTTTCAGCTTTTTTTCAAGACTCACTTAGACTACCCACAGACCAGAAGCTGTGTCAGGGTGACGATCAGGGATAATAAAAGGACGATCTAGCCAAAGCAGCATGCATATGCTATAAAAAAAATTTACATACAGAGACAACAGCTTAGAGCTCTAGAGACTCTGTCGAAAAAAAAATCCGGATTTTTTGCCTCATTTCCATGTGCACAAGACAAGCATAAGAAAGCAGCCCAAGGATCAAGGATCGGCAAAGAAAAGGGTGAAGTGAAGCTAGGCAGACAATGCCCGGGCCAGGCGCCTAGGAAGACGGCGACGAGTGCGGGCTGGATTTAATTTATGTACAACACGTTCGCGGTCCTGCCGAAATCGGACGCTGGCAGGGAAGGGTTGAAAGACGACGTTTGATCCTCAGACAGGATACTTAAATGCGCCATCTCGCTTGCGCATTTGCATACTTAATCAAGTTCCTTTGACACGGCTTGCTCAAGTCGTCCGTTTCAGGGTCAGCATCATTTTTCAAATAAAAAATAAAAAATGGGTCTTTCAATTTAAAAAATGCGCAAATTATGCAATGCGTAGAAATGTCTAACAATTCGAGGCGGTTACAAACGGTCCATGCATGTCCTTTTTGAATTTAAAATTATTTTTTTCACCCCGTTTACTAGCTTCGTTACGGTACAGCAAAGGAAATCTCTGACATTTGGAAATTGTAGACAAACATTTTGTATTTTTTTTATTTTTATTCAAGAAATAATGAGTTAATTTTTTAAAATAAAAATAATTATTATTTATAGATTATTTGCATTAATTAAAATGATTTTTATTTTAGCTAATATGCAAAAAAAGAATTAATTTATATTTTAAATTCAAAAAAATATTTTTATTTTTTAATATATATTTTTTTATATTTTAAATTTAAAAAAAAAAATTAAAACAATAGCTGACACATCTGCAAGACCTTCATTTTATTTCATCTTTCCAACGATCTTTTTTTTTGTGCGATCCTTGAAAATAAACGCCCTAGATCTGAAGATAATAATTAATATTGAAAATTTATTTAAATTCCATTTTTATTTTAATTTGGCATTTAGCTTAATTTTCATAATAGAAGAATATTTATACAACATAAATAAAATAACGAAAACAAAAATGCAAAATTTAAATAAATAATTCCTTTGATTCAATACTTAATAAGAGAAAGCATAAAAATTAAGTAACCATTTATTTAATTTTTTTTAGATCTTTTGTCAATTTCGAAAAAAAAAATAAAAAACACCCTCTCTGGTGGCTCTTAAAATCACAAATAGATGGAAAAAATGGATTTCTCGACTCCAAAAACCCGCAAATAAATACACATTTGGATAGAGGAAAAATAAAATTTTTTGGCTTTAGAACATTTTGAAAAAACCTCAAAAGTGGTCTAAAAAATTTCCAAACGCCGAATCTGGTTACGATATCTATATTAAATAACGAAATATAGCGAATTTTGCTTTAAAAAAATTATTTTGGCCTATCGGTCCTATGGGAGCTATATGATATAGTCAACCGATTTTGATCAAATTTGGTAAAATGCTTTGGAAACTATGAAAACTTTCGAATGCCAATCTTCATGAACAAACGAATTATCCATCTAAAACTTTTTTTTTTGTCGAGTTCGTCTCAAACACCCCCATGGGAGCTATATAATTTATCCCCGATATCAAAAAACTAAAATAAACTTGTCTCCTATGGAATAATATGGGATCTAATGTGAAAGTTTGGTTACTCTAGCTCTTACCATCTCTGAGATCTAGGCGTTCAAACGGACAGACGGGCAGACGGATGGACGGACAGACGGACATGGGTATATCGACTTCTCTATTCGCCCTGATCATATTTTAGGTAACTTTGGGGTGTCTCCGACGTCTCCTTCTATATGTTACATACAATTTCGGCTTGCACAAATTTAATATACCCTTTGTACCATACGGTACAGGGTATAAATAGTCACAGAGAGCCCCAAGCCGGTTTTCTGCCACATATAAATTGATCCGGCATAATGTAAGTAAAAGTTCTATATTCAATAAACAAAAATCGATTTTATAGTCAAAAAAAAAATCGATTTATCCGATTTTAAATCGAATCGATGTCCCATACTTTTTCAAGCACAAAAAACTCAATTATATATGTATAATAAAACGATTAAAATCAGTCTAGTAAAATTCTGAGATATTTATTTTTAATTTCGAAAAATGTTTGTTTTAAAATAACTCGAAATCCATTTTCGTTTCAAACATGCTGAGGATATATTTCGCTGTAACCTAGTGTAATTATTCAAAAAACAAAAATATAAGAACTTATTTGAATTATTTTTATGATTTAACATCTTTAAGAGTTCTAATGTTTTAGAGCAATTCGTGATTATTTCATCTAGATTATTTCGTTAGAAAAATTATCAAAACCAGAGATGTTTGCTTTTTTTTATTCCAAAAAATTGTTTTTCCGTTCCATGAAAAAATTTTTGAACTCAATTTTCGGTTTTAGCGTGCCATTTTACAACGGAAACTAGAAAAACATATTGAGAATACATTTTCCTGAACCTAGTGTAATTATTCAAAAAAGAGTTTTAACGAAATTCAAGAACTTATTTAAAGGTTTTTTGTATGATTTTATCATATGGCAGTTTTTCTTTCAGAGCTCTTATATTTTAATTCGATTCCTTGTTCCTGCCGAGTTGCGAAATTTAATTTTTGTTTTATAAAAATGTTCCTCCATGAAAAATTATCATTTTAAACTCGTGGGCAGAAACGGTGACGCTTTCCAAAAGTTCCGATATTCTTTCCTATCCTATTGATTAGCTATATTTTTAGTCAGATCTGACTAGATTGCTAAGCTGTTTTCGAAGATTGCAAAAAAATAATTTTTTTAATTTCTGCCTAGACAATAAGCGAACGTAACTCCATCTTAAGGAAATGGTAGCTCGCGCAGCTTTCAAATTTGGTAAGATCTTTAGAGGAAATTCTGCAGAAGCCGAAGACTCTCCTTAAAGTCTCACGAATTCCGCTCTAAACGCCTTGCTTTGAATGTTGAATAAAACTTCTTTCTTGTGCCTGATATCAGTTAATATTTTCAGACATATCTTTATGTCTTCTGCCTTTTTCTGTCATCCTCGACTCCCAGTGGAGCATAGGGCTTTGACCATCCTTTTGTAGTGACCTCTATTACGGGATTCATGGCAGATATCATTCCATTCAAGTTTCAGATTTTCTTCTATACCGATGTTAGATCTTTGAGCTCGATGATGTTGGATTCATCGTGATGTCTTGGCGTGGATTTGGCACCTCTAAAATCCTTATGCCAGCTGCCGAAGCAGGAGGATTTCTTGTATTAAGACGATAACCTCTTGGAGTAGTGTTGCCATTGTTGTTACTTTCCATGCTTGAGCAATGATTGGTGCTAAAATCAATGGATGATGAGGCCAAGGACGGTACGCATAATACGTTTGTAGAGCAAGCCGTTCGATCCGAGACAAACACCCGATGGCAGCCGCGCCTAACCTGACGTTGAGACGCTACAAATTACGCAAAGATTGCCGTTGATTGATGATGCAATTCATCCATCTTTCAATGTGTGATCTCTTTAAACCTTAGACCAAGTTTGTTGGGTTGGCCTAATGAGAGCTCCCTCTCTTGTTAGCCCTGACCAAGACTTCTTGTTACCGTATCTTCATCAAGGTAGCTCAGGTTACCAGGGTGCACCACTTGGAGATAAGAGTAGGAATTGAGTGCTGAGTTTGCCCATAACAGGAAACAATCGGAGACTTCAGCATCCCAGGAGCACCCCTTCTGCCTAGACAATAAGCGACTGCAACTCCTTCGTGAAAAAGACTAGTAAATAGTCAGACAGCAGCAGCATTTCTATGGGAATGGGCATGAAAGCTCGAGAAGCTTTTAAAATTTGTAAGTTCTTTAGAGGAAATTCTGCAGAAGCTGAAGACCCTCCTTAAAATCTCACGAATTCAGCCTTAAACGCTTTATTTTGAATTCCAAAAAAACTTAATTTTTGAGCCCTATATCAATTAATATGTTTAGACATATCTATATGTAGAACCAATGAATATAAGAGGTCTGTCGGTCTGCTCACATAAAACTAAAGATAATAAAAATTTTAAATCATATCTTTGCTAATTTGCCAAGTTGCGAGTCGAGCCCATATTAAGTTGAATTGAGCAAAACAAATGCTTAAAAGCCTTCTAATAAATATTTATATAAAACTAATGCAATTAATACAAAGTTGTTAATTAAAAAAATCTCACACTTAAGTTAGTAAATATGGTTTACTTCAAACATGAAGTTCAACTTGAAAGTCTGCTAATTAAAACTAATTAATAGCAGATCTTTTAGTAAAATCCGCTTCTCCATTCACCAAAACAACAATATCAAGAATATTTTGCAATATGCCAATAAATAATAAATCGTTAAGTATCAATTACAAATCAATTTAAATGATAATCTGTGAAACAGAACAAATAAAAACCGCACAAAAACCTCAACAAAACCCACATTGTATGATCTAGATACTTATTATCCGCCATCCAAGTGTGCAAAATAATAAAAGCCGTTCCGGAAGGGTGCAAAAAAAACAACAAAAACAACTAGCTATTACATAAAGAAAATCGCATCAAATTTCACAATATCGCACCTTATTAGAATCGCACAATAGACAGACAAAGAATTTTGGGTAACCAATATGCAAAAATTATCAAAAGAATGGAACTCTGATCGACAAAGGCGCTCTACAACAAGTTATGGGAAAAACATACACACCTCTTTCGTATTATATGATCTCGTCCTAGTCGAGCTAATCAGAGCACCCCACTCAATATATTGTAAGGCATTGTGTAATAATTTCATAAATAGTTTATCCAAAAGAATCGCTCAATGGAGTCGCTTTATTTTGCCCAACAATAAGGACTAAATGGTTTTTGGCAAAATGCAAATAGTCGAAAGAAAGAAAGGTTCGGGCACACAATCGGCTTCACACGCAGCCCGATCCTTTCTTATGCTTATGAAGCAAGTCCTTCAGCTAGAAAGGTTAGAGAAAGAGCAACACTTTTGGGTGCATGCCATCCACGAAGGATGCTCACTGCTTTCGGTTTGCAACCCCTATATACCAATCCCATGGTAGATCTTAAGCAGCTCTGTGTGTTTTGATTTCTGTTCGGAGTTTAGAAACCATAAATCCATTGATGGCATTGATGTCGCCTTTCTGCAGCATCAAATTATCTTTTGGTATTCAAATCGCACAGAAAATTTAAATGAAAGTAGTTTTTCATTTGCATAATGCCCAAGGTAGTTTGATTAATGAAGCACTGCACTGAGAGAAATGGGTGGCACATTAGATTTAGATCTGGGAAGCACGCATATGTGCTTAAACGAAAAGTATGTAGCTGATTTTTAAAAAAGAAAATAAATTTGCAGTTTGGGATTTAAACATAGCTACACCAGAAAAACTGAGTTTTGAATGCAGAGATCAGACCTGTTTATGGATTCTAAAAATCCTACGAAAAGAGCTACGAAAATACCCAGAGCCTCAGGTTTTTGGCATAAATCTAGGAACTTTCTAAAGCTATGTATTTTTTGGATTACATCTGATGGGGAATTACCGATCTCGAAATCGCATTCAGTACCCCTAAAAAGGAAATATTTTATTATACGCAAGTGATTCTCAAAGAGAGGCGGCCTCGACAGTGCTATCATCCTGCACTTTCAACTTTTACTATTTCCCTAATTTTTCCTATCTATTCTATATATTTATCCCCATTTACGGGCCTGATCTTAGCCTGAGTTGGAACGTTAACTCCCAAGGGACGATAGGTTCCAACTGTCGCCATACCCAACAGGAAAAAATGTATTTCCTGGCTTGGGGCTAGACTATCGGGTTTTGGTATCGTTAAATCAGAAAATATTTTTTAAGAATGTCTTGAAGGCAAGAACCTCGCAGCTCCTCCTAACCGCCAAACACCCCAAAAAGCAGGTATTTTATAGGTTATTTGAAAAAACTTCGGTGCTGTGGTTTTTCGGCCTAGCCATAAACTCAAAAGACGCCACAAAACTATGATTTTTGAGGTTATCTGAGAAACAGGACGTTCTATATCTTGAATCTGGTGCTGAGGATTTACGAGCTAACCATAACCGCGACGAGATATTTTGAAGCTTGTCTCAGAAATCTGAGATTGTTTTTCCAACTCACCATATCGTAGGCATGTCCTGCGAATAAGCAATGACAGGGCGCAAAAAAAAAATTAATGGATCGGCAATACGAATAAAAAAAGCTGGAAGACGCAGTTTAAAGCGATCTAAATAAGATGAATGTCTGAAACTTTAGTAAGAGGCCAAAGCACACGATCGAGCGGTTTGGAGAGGCATTGTGATGGAAGCTTTGACCTACTAAGGCTATTATGCAAAAGAGATATTCGGCCAAAACCCCATAATACCAGTTTATCTCACAAATCTAAGGTGCTAGGGTTTTACAACTTAACCATAAAATCAAAAGACGCCATATAAGAATGATTTTGCCGATCGCTTATCGAGTTATCGATAAATAATATTCAGACTTTCTTTTAAAATATAAACAAATAAAGCTTTATACATTTGTTTTTATAAAGAAAGATACAATTTTAAAATTATTTTAAAAGCTATTTTTAAATTTTTATACCCTGTACCGTATGGTACAAGGGTATATTAAGTTTGTGCAAGCCGAAAATGTATGTAACATATAGAAGGAGACGTCGGAGACTCCCAAAGTTACCTAAAATATGATCGAGGGTGAATAGAGAAGTCGATATACCATGTCCGTCTGTCCATCTGTCCGTCTGTCCGTCCGTGTGAACGCCTAGATCTCAGAGATGGTAAGAGCTAGAGTTACCAAACTTTCACATTAGATCCCATATTATTCCATAGGAGGCAAGTTTATTTTATTTTTTTGATATCGTGGATAAATTATATAGCTCCCATGGGGGTGTTTGAGACGACCTCGACAAAAAAAAGCGTTTTAGATGAATAATTCATTTGTTTATGAAGATATCGTAACCAAATTTGGTATTCGAAAGTTTTTTATAGTTCCCAATCACTGTACCAAATTTGATCGAAATCGGTTGACTATATCATATAGCTCCCATAGGACCGATCGGCCAAAATAACTTTTTTAAAGAAAAATTCGCTATATTTTGTTTTTTAATATAGATATCGTAACCAGATTTGGCGTTTGGGAATTTTTTAGAGCACTTAAGCAATGTGGCAAATTTGAACAAAATCGGTTGACTATATCATATAGCTCCCATAGGTCCGATCTTCCAAAAAATCGATTTTTTAACCAAATTTGTTGTGTTTCGTTTGTTTGTTAAGATATTGGGACCAAATTTGATATTCTTGAGTATTTTATAGTTTCTAAGCACTGTACTAAATTTAATCCAAATCGTTTGACTAGATCATATAGCTCCCATAGGACCAATCGGTCCAAAAACACGTTTTTTATACAAAATTCGATGTGTTTTGTTTGTTTGTAAAGATATTTGAAATAAATTTGGCATTCAGATCTTTTTTAAGGTATTTAAGCACTGTGTCAAATTTTATTGAAATCGGTTGACTATATCATATAGCTCCCATAGGAACGATCGATCAAAAAAAAAGTTTGCTTAAAAATTCTTCTGTTTTTGGTTTTTTGTGAAGAAATCGGACTTTATTACAAGCTAGTGGTACAGGGTATCCTAAAGTCGTCCGCGCCGACTTTACGTCCGCCATTTTTTTTCATAGCATCTACATATCTTTCCAGACTTTGAAGATCTTCGAATCGAAATATTTGTAAAAAACTTAAAAAAAAATAATTTTTTTCAATAAAAAGAGAAGTAATGTTGGTTTTTTCATCTTTAGTTTTTTTGACTTAATCTTCACATATCGTATATCGCCGAAAAGGCCATAGCAATATGTTTCGATCTAATCTATTTTATGCTAGTACAAAATTTTGTTCATAGATATTTACAAATAACTGAAAACAGTATCCAAAAACCTTTTTTTTGATAATTCTTGAGAACGATTCTTAAGAAATTATAATGCATTTTCGGGTTTCTCGAGCCAAACTCACCTTAAAAACTCTTTTATACTAAGATTTATGTTTCGTGTAAACTAGTGTTAAGTAAGTATTTAAGTTAGGAGTTAAAACCTTCCTTTATTGAATTCAGGAGCCTGATCCGAATAGTTGAAATCAAAATATCTTTAAATAGAAAATATTTTTATTATTTTAGTTCTTATATTAATAGCCCAAAAAAAATTATTTTAACTATAATCGGGTCCGAAAAAAACAACTAGGCTGTTTATATATTATGTACGTATAATAGGCGAATCGAATTTGAGTGAATAACCGAAAAAACCTTCTGGGGACCTTCAGCTATTTTTATTCTTTGGGTCGTTTATCAAAATACTCAAAAATCGACTTAGAACTTCCATTTAAAAGGCGAAAAACGATATCTTTTCCTCTGGGCAGAAGATTAAATGCGGATTTTTGGGGTCGAGAAAATCACTTTTGATATCTATTATTAATTTTGACCGCCGTTAGGCGCTGCTTTAGGATTTTTTTTTATTTTTAATTCAGAAAACGTTGCGAAAATCGAGGGATTTGGTCACAGCGCTTGATAAATATGAAAAAGTGAAATGGATAAAAATATTTTTCTTTAAAATTTCAATGAAAAAACTTTTTTTACTCGTGCTATAAATCGAATGAAATTTTGTAAAAACATTTTTCAAGCAAAAATTCGTAGCTAGACCGTGTTATTTGAAAACCGTATAAAAAATTGTTTTCACAACTGAACCTACAATAATTAAGTTCAAATAGCCAATACCTAGTTGTTTTTTTTGTAGTTTCAAACGTAAATCTATCAATCAAATCGACTTAACATTAACCCTTCGAACTAACCCCCTTACTTTACGCTCAATATTTTCTTTGCAGTGTAGCTTGTAGGAACAGAAAAAAATGCAAAGTTCCAAAAAAACAGATGCCTCACATTTTTTATCTTCTTGCAAGGAAAAAGGATCTTTAACCTCAGGCATTGCATTCAAATTATCATATCGATCATCCATCTAAGGCCAAGAAGCAAACAACACAATCAACCCGCTGCGACAAGTAAAAGTGACAGTCAGCCAAATCCTTTAGGAGCAACCATGATCATTACAGGACAACATGTTGTGTAGGGTACGTTTTTTTTTTTAGTTTTTGGAATTTATATTTTTTCTCATAGTTTACATAACAAAGCCTGATGATGCGACGACTTTGCCTTCGTGATGATTTCAGCACCCAGAGACATGTCAAAAGATCCACCCCAGGATCAGTGTTCAGGTAAACAACAAACAAGAGCTGAGATAAGGCCACAGCCAAACAATCCCATGATCATTAGTGCATTTATAATAATATATTGATATGCTAATCAATGACCAGATACGATGAGCCAATGAAGCGTTTTTCGTTTATGATCGATCGATCGATCCAACAATCGTTTATGAAATCTCAAATGGTGCAAACTAATGGCATATGGGGAAACCCAAAAACGAAAAAAAAAAATCAAATCATTTATCAATTAAATTATTGGCAAACATTGCGTTGTGCCTCTCTTTATAGAGAGATCATGTTCAAGAGGGTTGTGCAAAAACGGAACCCCTTTGTCTACTCTTGCCAAAAACTGCCAAAAGATCGATTGTGCTCAGCTCCATGGCTCATTGTCTAATCTTTGTCTGCTGTGGTATGCTGCCAATTCTGGCGATGATTTGTAGGTTTATTGTCTGTAATCCGCTGCTTAGGGTTGCACATTTGTGCAAAAAAAAAAGGGTCAGAGTTCCGTGTGTGCCAACACTGAACCCGTGCCGATTTTCGGCACAATTATCCTTTATTTTCGCATTGTGCTGCGTACTGCGGCACAACGGATCCTAAGCAGATCTTCGACAGCATGTTGACAAACACACACAATAACTAGATATAAAGCCGATTGTCTGCTCCGCGTCTATTGAAGTGGCCTTTTTTTATGTTTCTATAAATTGGCAGTTTCATTGACTTTTTGTGGGTGCTTTTCTTTTATATCTCGACCAACTTTTATTGTTTAGCCAATTTTATGAGCTCATAAAGAGATTTTTATGTACCTCATAAAAAGATCGTTAAATGAATTTTTTTCTTTGCTTCTACCGATTTTATTGCCTGTTTTTTGTTGTTATTAATAATTCTATTCAAACGACTGAATGAGTGGACCGAGTGGACTGAGTGGAGTGTTTATATGTGAGTATGACGAGTATTTGCAAAGCACCTGCTAAAAACAAGTTTTGCTCTCAGTTTCTTTTTGCTGCTTTTTTTTAAGGAGGGAACACTTTTTTTTGGGTTTATTTTTTATTAATTTGGCATGAAATTAATTCCTGCTTTTTTGTTTTGTAGGGCTCATTTTTTATGCAAAGTTTGGGCTGCTATAATATATTTTATTTTTATCAAATTAAAAAATCAATTTCGGCGAATTTTATGCACTGCTAAATTAAGCATTTTCTCTTAATAAACCATTAAAGGAAGTAGGTTGGTATATGGAATTAAACTATTTATGAAATTTCTATAACTACAAGTCCACTTTGTAAGGCTTTATTACAGATCCAGCACGGCGGAGCTTTTTTGAGCCTGGAACCACCTTCTCATATCATATGATTTGGGTCCCATTCAGACTGAGAGACAATTTTCTTCTAATTATGTCCTGTTACTCCGTGAAGCATAGGGGCTCTTGGAGATCGTCACCTTGACGTGGTGAGGTGGCTCAGTAGCTGCAATGACTCTAAGAGCAACGCCAACAGTATCATAGCTACTGGTTGGGATATCCTTGGCGGTAAGGTCTTCGAGAAGCAGTGAAACGAAGAGCGAACCACAACGTAGCGTCTGTATTCAGAATAAGCGGCTGCAAAAGGCGTCTGTTCTTCAGGTTAGGGGCGGCCTATTTAAAAGTGACCTGTCAGAGTTGTCATGACTGACTTTGAGCTTATAACTTACTGTCAGAACCCTCACATATTTCTTTATAAACATGAAAGTAAAGCCGAGGAATATTCATTCTCCAAATGGTACCTGTGTCCTTTCGGCTAATCCACCTGCTTCGGCAGCATAATCGACGGGAATGGAGGTGCAAACCCCAAATAACAATAAAACAGAGAGAGAATATTGCAAGCAAGAAAGTCTCATCAGTGAGAACAAACTAATTTTTTCTGGTTTTGGTTCAAATAATCGATTGTCTTAGCCAGTGACGGAGCTAAGAAGATTTTCTAAGTGATCTTGACTTTGGTCACTTACAGAGGAAAACCCTCCCGAGAGTGCGGACTATTGTTCTACTCTGAAAATTTCATAGCTAAAATCAAAATCCATATTCAAACCAGAAAGGATTGGAGTGACGGGGCTACGGCGGTTTTCTGAATGATCTTTACTTAGATCTCTCACAGATTGCCAAGGGAAACCCTCTTACTCATGAGAGTACGTACTACTGTGTAACTCTGAAAGTTTCATAATTAAAATCAAAACGCATATTCCAACCAGAAAGGATTGGAGTATGGGTGTGCCAATAAATAAAGATCTTCTCTATGAAGATCTTTACGGATTGTTTCAAGTTGTTCAACCGCTAGATTGAGGAACTCAAAGTCGGAACAGGGTTCCAACTTACGGGTCCCTTTAGTGTCTTTAAGGCGGAGTTAATGCCAATTCAGGAAGCATTGCTCGGACTATTTTTCGACTCGTTGGCATCGTGCTTGAAGTCAGTGAACAACTGTCGCATGTCTCTGGAGAAGATAGCTGAACAGTTTTTAATCCAGCTCACCTGTGCCCCAGAACAATATGGATATCGAGGGCAATTGCTTTGCGGATGAAGTGGCCAGAAAAGGTACTACCAGCATCCTACTTCATTTTTCTCTCACTGCAAATCAAATGTGGAATAGGATATCGAACACGTGCAGGGTCTCACTGCAAACTTTGTCTAGAACTAAGAAGCTTTGCTCCAGGCTTAACGCTCCTCATAATGACTTCTGTAGAAATGGAGCTGGAGACAGTGGAGCAGCCTTTCTGTCATTGCCCTGGACTGTATAGGACAAGGCTTCTATTTCTCCAGTTCCCCTTTTTTTACTGACTTATTTCAGATCTCATACAAGGAACTACCAGCATCCTTCTTCATTCATCGCTATCATGACTTGGCGTTCAGGAGTAGAAGCTAAAGACGGTGGAGTACCTTTTCTGTCACTGCCCTAGATTGTGTAGAACAAGGTTTCGCTTTCTAAAGTCAGGATTTTTTGCTGACTTATCTCATTTCGAAGAACAGAGTCAAAAATGGGCTGGGTAGGTTTCGCTTGTTCAAGTCGCACTTGCTTACGGACTTAACTCAGCTCTTAGAATAGAGCCCAAAATACTTCTTAAGGTTCAGGTCGACGGATGGCAATGACTTTATCTCATTTAAGCAACCATCGTTGCGGTTTAACAATGAGGAACATTGGAGGTTTAACAATATAGAAATAGGCCAGGAGGCCTAAATGAGTTTGAACGGCAAGTCCCAACTGCCCTAACCTAATAAGCCCCTAATGATAAATTCGTAAAAAAAAACCCGCTCAGCAATACGGATTTTGCTCTCTATTTTGTGACGATTCTGTCTAAAAGTTACTGGACATACGCATATGCCATCTCTCGAGGATCCGAGATTGTGATATTTGCTTTTAAGAGTTCAGGCAGGACTGGATCTCTCCCGATGTTATGAAAATCTGTGGTTCAAAGACTAACTGTATACGATTTCAAATGTCTTAAAGAGGTCAACAACGACCCTATCACATATGCTCACAATTGTGTATTGCCGCAGATTCTAGTCCTATTCAAGAAGATAGGTTATGGTTATGGGAGTCAAGGATAAATAACACTGTCCTACAGAATTGACAAAAATCAAAGAACTTTTCAAGTGACCTAGTGTACGTTGTAGGTCTTGACGAGTAGATCACGATAGTGTTTTTCAAAATTGTCTAACACCCCCAAAATCGGAAGTTATCGCTTAAAAACCGTTTTTCGGGTACTGCGATCACTCCCACTATCACAACGTCGCCATTTTTCAACCGATTTTCGATTGCTTTACGGTTTTGGAAAGAAGAAGATTCAAGCTTTAAGATGATATACATTTGTTTATACTTCATACAAAGCAACTAAGCGATTTTTCTAAAAGAAATCTAAGATTTACACTTTTTTTTCGATTTTCACACTTTGAAGTCATTTTATTATAACATTTTGTTAAAACACCTTTACTTTTTTACATTTAATCTTAAAGAAATATTAATTCCGAGTAAGAAAAGTTATGGTTTATTAAAATCGGTCGATAAATGCTTAAGTTACGACGCTTATTGTAAACAAGAAAATTCAATTTTCATCGACAAAAAAAAATGTTTTAGATGGATAATTCGTTTGTTCATGAAGATATCGTAACCAAATTTGGTATAATGCTTAAGAACAATAAAAACCTTACAAGTACCAAATTTGGTCGCAATATTTTAAAAAACAAACGAAACACAACAAATTTTGTTAAAAAATCGATTTTTTGGAAGACAATTACTATGGGAGCTATATGATATAGTCAACCGATTTTGTTGAAATTTGGCACATTGCGTACATGCATTAAAAAATTTCCAAACGCCAAATTTTAACAAAATCGGTTGACTATATCATATAGCTCCCATAGTAATTGTCTTCCAAAAATCGATTTTTTAACAAAATTTGTTGTGTTTCGTTTGTTTTTTAAAATATTGCGACCAAATTTGGTACTTGTAAGGTTTTTATTGTTCTTAAGCATTATACCAAATTTGGTTACGATATCTTCATGAACAAACGAATTATCCATCTAAAACATTTTTTTTTGTCGATGAAAATTGAATTTTCTTGTTTACAATAAGCGTCGTAACTTAAGCATTTATCGACCGATTTTAATAAACCATAACTTTTCTTACTCGGAATTAATATTTCTTTAAGATTAAATGTAAAAAAGTAAAGGTGTTTTAACAAAATGTTATAATAAAATGACTTCAAAGTGTGAAAATCGAAAAAAAAAGTGTAAATCTTAGATTTCTTTTAGAAAAATCGCTTAGTTGCTTTGTATGAAGTATAAACAAATGTATATCATCTTAAAGCTTGAATCTTCTTCTTTCCAAAACCGTAAAGCAATCGAAAATCGGTTGAAAAATGGCGACGTTGTGATAGTGGGAGTGATCGCAGTACCCGAAAAACGGTTTTTAAGCGATAACTTCCGATTTTGGGGGTGTTAGACAATTTTGAAAAACGCTATCGTGATCTACTCGTCAAGACCTACAACGTACACTAGGTCACTTGAAAAGTTCTTTTTCACTGTTGGACAGTGTAATTGATTTTCCTGTGTCTTATGAAATATTCAACTGATCTTAATAATTAATTTTTTTGTGAAAAATTTGGGATAGGTATGTTGTATACTGAGTGGGGCAGGCCATGAATATCAGATGTCAGATAAATCGAGAAATTTCAACCTTAAAAAAATTTGTGTTTCTATAAAGTCCGATTATCTTATATGTAAGAAGTCGGAAGTACCCTAGTACTTTTTGAAGTCAGTTGCGAATCTAGGATTTCGTCTTGGCAGTTCTTCACTTCGAAGCGGATCTATATCAGGGCTCGAAAAAAACAAACTTTTTGCCAACTTTTTGAGTAAGGTCAAGATCCAAAAACCCCCATGGATCCGCCCCTGATTTGGGTATTCAAAATTCGAATTTCCAATTTGCATTTTTTTATGGTTTCTTATAAGCGGGTCTAGCAGCCTCAATAGTCTAGCGACAGTTCTAGACTATCATCCCAGAGGTTGTGGGTTCGAATCCCACGTTAATCATGGTCCAGCACTTTACATTTTTCCTATTTCCCAAATTTTTTCTGTCCATTCAATATCCTCATCACTTACTCCTATTATCGGTGTCAAAAAAGCTGTGCTCTTGGCTTAAGTGAGTTGGGACGCTAAGTTCCAACTGCCGATTAAACCTACCTGCCTACCTTTAAGCTAGCCTAGAGTTTTGAACCAAATATTATTAAAATTGTGCAATATACGCAAAAAAAAAGACATTTTCTTACTTTTTCTTGCTTAATTAAATAAAAATGTAGCAAATAATAATTCTAATTTAAAAACATGTATGTCAATAAATTAAAAAATGTTTACCAAAATTTTGCTATTTTTATGGCAGTCTGGGAATTTGCATTTTTAAGTAGCCCTTCAGACGTCAATGGTTCCACTCTTCCCATTTCGTTTCCCTTAAATCTCGTGACCCAAAAAAACCGATACGAAATTCATTTAAATTTGTCTAAAAAAAAAGTTAATAACCCTACCCCAAAATATATTTAGACTTATTTACAAATCAAGCTTTCGTTCCACACATACAAACTAACTTATATATTTTATTGTATCTTTTTTAAAAATAATCCCAACGTAACCAGTTCAACTAAAATATGCACTATTTGATTCATTTGCTTTTATTAAGAAGAAGATCCAGATTCAGTCTCTGACGTATTTTACGAAGAAGCAGACAATCCATTCTCGCACGTCACACAAAATTCTCAAGTCTTTTAGTTTTTTAGCTTCAAGTCTTTTTTAAGGCACTTAAAAACTTTCAAGATATATTTCGTGATTCAAATGTGGCGCATGCAAAGTGTGGCTTAAATTAATTTTTGGCTAAGTGTACTGCCAACGATTACATTACCAAATAAGATTTTTTGTTTTTATTTTTAATGAGATTTTTTATTTTTAGAACAAGATCAGCTTTAAATTAGTTTGTGGGGAAATTTTTTTATTTTACTTTAATTAGTTTTAATTAATCGGCTGCATGTAGATTCCTTATTTCGACAGGAATTAGATATTTAGAGTTATTTTTTGTAAATAAATTTTTTTTTAGAAATTAAGGTTGTAGCCTTTTCTACCTAAATATAAATAATATTTGTAGCAAATTATTAAATAGATACAATATTTTAGAGGCCAAAAAATTTACCTAAAACACTGAACTGGTTATTTTTGACATAAAAACCCACTTTGAGAGTCTCGGAGAATTAAAGCCAACATAATATTCGCCTATATGTATAGAAGACTTTATTTACGAAAATAATATCCTTTGACTGCACTAGCATTTTGGCAAATCAAGGACTTTCAATAATATTTTGCTTGCTGAAGTATCTTCAGCTACTTAACTAACCAACAAAAACAAAAAAACCCGAACAACTCAAAGCCCCCTTCTAGCATATGCATCATATGAGAGTGCTGTAAACATGCAACCACAACCACAACCGCAAGGATTAAATTTATCAGAATGAGGATCAAAAGGTGCAACGGTCCAGAAAAATTCACCTAATCCGCTTAAGTTGGACAACAACAGCGCCAAAAGCGAACGAAGCGAATTTCGGCAACGATGACGCCCATGGAAAGAGCATGGAAACCCGCACCACAACGTCAAGATACTTCATTATGCTTAAGGCGACATAAGAGATTTATGTTCTTATGTGTGGAAAGTATATACATATGTACATACCTACTCTATATACCTACGTTAACTCACTTTCTATTATTCGACGATGAAGAGAAAGAGATACTTTTGAAAAGAAAGTGAGAGCGTCAGCGAGGATGGCTGAGTAAACGATTCCGTACTTTGTATTTCGAACTCCTCACTCTACTCTCCGACTGACTCGTTTAAGATCTCTTCGAGTGGAATATTCAACAATAAAAACAACAATTTGAATAGCAGCTGCTGCCGCTGCCGACGTCTCCAACGGCAGCGACGCGACGTCGCAATTGAAGATTAATGATTAATTTGTTTACTTGATTGGACATTTAAAATTTGTATTCGGGTTTGACATGCATAATTTTTAATTAATTTTATACTAGAATAAGTTTAAAATTAGATATTACATTATGCCGTCAAAAAAGTAAAAAAAAAAAAAGAGAAAAATTTCTGCTGAAATTGGCCAGACTTGAGGATTTTTAAGTGGGGTTAGAATTTAATGAGCTGCTTATGAATCTGGAAAGAAGATCGATCTGAGGCAGATTTTATTGAATCAAAGTTGAAAATATATTTTTTTTGATAAATTTTTATATTATGTATAAATTTGAAAAAAAAGTTATTCGAAACTTATTTTATGCCAAAATTTTTATTTAATTCAAAAATTTTTATTTTATAAAAAAAATATATATTTTCTAAATTGAAAACAAATATAAATAAAAAAAATGGCGGACGTAAAGTCGGGCGCGGACGACTTTAGGATACCCTGTACCACTAGCTTGTAATAAAGTCCGATTTCTTCACAAAAACCAAAAACAGAAGAATTTTTAAGCAAAAATTTTTTTTTGACCGATCGTTCCTATGGGAGCTATATGATATAGTCAACCGATTTCAATAAAATTTGACACGGTGCTTAAATACCTTAAAAAGATATGAACGCCAAAGTTATTTCAAATATCTTTACAAACAAACAAAACACATCGAATTTTGTATAAAAAACGTGTTTTTGGACCGATTGGTCCTATGGGAGCTATATGATCTAGTCAAACGATTTGGATTAAATTTGGTACAGTGCTTAGGAACTATGAAATACTCACGAATGTCAAATTTGGTCCCAATATCTTAACAAACAAACGAAACACAGCAAATTTTGTTAAAAAATCGATTTTTTGGAAGATCGGACCTATGGGAGCTATATGATATAGTCAACCGATTTTGTTCAAATTTGGCACAATGCTTAATTGGTCTAAAAATTTCCAAACGCCAAATCTGGTTAGGATATCTTTATTAAAAAACGAAATATAGCCAATTTTTCTTTAAAAAAGTTATTTTGGCCGATCGGTCCTATGGGAGCTATATGATATAGTCAACCGATTTTGATCAAATTTGGTACAGTGATTGGGAACTATAAAAAACTTTCGATTGCCAAATTTCGTTACGATATCTTCATAAACAAACGAATTATTCATCTAAAACGCTTTTTTTTTCGAGGTCGTCTCAAACACCCCCATGGGAGCTATATAATTTATCCCCGATATCAAAAAAATAAAATAAACTTGCCTCCTATGGAATAATATGGGATCTAATGTGAAAGTTTGGTAACTCTAGCTCTTACCATCTCTGAGATCTAGGCGTTCACACGGACGGACGGACGGACAGACGGACAGACGGACGGACAGACGGACAGACGGACAGACGGACAGACGGACATGGGTATATCGACTTCTCTATTCACCCTGATCATATTTTAGGTAACTTTGGGGTGTCTCCGACGTCTCCTTCTATATGTTACATACATTTTCGGCTTGCACAAACTTAATATACCCTTGGACCATACGGTACAGGGTATAATTATTAAAATATTTTTTAAAAAGTCCACTACCTTTTATCGATATCTAATACTTCCTTGAAAAAATATATTTTTTTGATTAATTTTTATACCCTGTACCGTATGGTACCAAGGGTATATTAAGTTTGTGCAAGCCGAAAATGTATGTAACATATAGAAGGAGACGTCGGAGACACCCAAAATTACCTACAATATGATCAGGGTGAATAGAGAAGTCGATATACCCATGTCCGTCTGTCCGTCCGTCCGTGTGAACGCCTAGATCTCAGAGATGGTAAGAGCTAGAGTTACCAAACTTTCACATTAGATCCCATATTATTCCATAGGAGGCAAGTTTATTTTATTTTTTGATATCGGGGATAAATTATATAGCTCCCATGGGGGTGTTTCAGACGACCTCGACAAAAAAAAACGTTTTAGATGAATAATTCGTTTGTTTATGAAGATATGGTAACGAAATTTGGTATTCGAAAGTTTTTTATAGTTCCCAATCACTGTACCAAATTTGATCAAAATCGGTTGACTATATCATATAGCTCCCATAGGACCGATCGGCCAAAATAACTATTTTAAAGAAAAATTCGCTATATTTCGATTTTTAATAAAGATATCGTAACCAGATTTGGCGTTTGGAAATTTTTTAGACCACTTAAGCAATGTGCCAAATTTGGACAAAATCGGTTGACTATATCATATAGCTCCCATAGATCCGATCTTCCAAAAAATCGATTTTTTAACAAAATTTGTTGTGTTTCGTTTGTTTGTTAAGATATTGGGACCAAATTTGGCACTCGTGAGTATTTTATAGTTCCTAAGCACTGTACTAAATTTAATCCAAATCGTTTGACTAGATCATATAGCTTCCATAGGACCAATTGGTCCAAAAACACGTTTTTATACAAAATTCGTTGTGTTTTGTTTGTTTGTAAAGATATTTGAAATAAATTTGGCATTCATATCTTTTTTAAGGTATTTAAGCACTGTGTCAAATTTTATTGAAATCGGTGGAGTATATCATATAGCTCCCATAGGACCGATCGGCCAAAATAACTTTTTCAAAGAAAAATTCGCTATATTTCGTTTTTTAATAAAGATATCGTAACCAGATTTGGCGTTTGGAAATTTTTTAGAGCACTTAAGCAATGTGCCAAATTTGATCGAAATCGGTTGACTATATCATATAGTTCCCATAGGGCCCATCTTCCAAAAAATCTATTTTTGTTCAAAATTTGTTGTGTTTCGTTTGTTTGTTAAGATATTGGGACCAAATTTGGTATTCGTAAGTTTTTTATAGTTCCTTAGCACTGTACTTAGTTTGATCAAAATCGGTTGAATATATCATATATCTCCCATAGGAACGATCGGCCAAAAAAAAATTTTTGCTTAAAAATTCTTCTGTTTTTGGTTTTTTGTGAAGAAATCGGACTTTATTACAAGCTAGTGGTACAGGGTATCCTAAAGTCGTCCGCGCCCGACTTTACGTCCGCCATTTTTTTATGCAAAAAATGTGAAAAAATATGGTCTAAACACATGAAATTGTATTGGAACACCTCAAAAAAGTTCCATTTTAAATTTTTTTACACAATCAGGTGCATATTCTTTGGAAATGTGTTGCTAACGAAAAAAAAAAATTGTGATGAAAATTGCTACCACAGCAATGCCCAACAGCAAAATACTCCGATGGCAATCGTCCATGGACAGCACAATCTAACAACACTATTTCTGGCGGAAATTACTTGAAAAAATGCTTAAGTATACTTTAAAACATGAATAAAATACTCCCAAATTTAAAAAAAAAAAATATGTTTATTATTTTGCTATGACAAAATTCACGAAAAACAAAATCGCGGCCTCCTAAACCGGTCTTCTTCTTTAAGTATGGACTATGTTTTACCTCACATATGTGGCTAAAACTAAGCCCTTCTGCTCTAGCTCCTATAAGTGCCTCGAATATTGAGTTTCATGAAGGCCCCAGGGTGAGGAAACACGCGCCATACAGGATAACGCTTTTTCCGCCCGCCATAATAAAGTTTACGAGGGCCAAAGCCAAAACCATGCTAATTGGCCCAATGGGTACATTTTCAAATTGGTAACGCGTGGTTCGAAAGCGAGCTAAAACTTTGCCAAACCGATTTTGTTTTCGTGTTCATCATCCACAAAATACTATAAAAACTTATTTTCAATTAGGTCCGATAAAAAAAATTGGCCAAAATATGATAAGTTGTTTCACCGAAATATTTCTGAAGCATTCATTGCTCAAAAGAACACTTTCTTAAATAAATCACAAATGGGACACCCAAATGAAATGCGCTTACGCAGCTAACATATTCACCAACGATATGTATGGAAAAAATTTCAAGTCTCCAACGATTACCATCGGGATGGTTATCCAGTTTAAATATTTGCCAATTGGCGCGTTTTGCCCCACTCTTCCCTACTTAATTAAAATGCAAACTATATAAAGGGATTTTCAATAAGAGCGCTACAAAAGTTGTTTTTAAATTAAACAAAAACGGTTTTGGATATTAATGAAATTCTTTATTCCTGTGAAAGTACATTCGATGCCATTATGTATGGAAGTCGATTTCTTTTGCATGGCCACCACGGGCACGCTTGCAGAAGTCCAGACGCTGAACCCAATTTTCGACGGTTTTCAAGCATAAATCGGCCGATACTGCTGCAATTTCACGTTCGATATTCGTACGAAGTTCATCAATAGCCGCTGGCTTGTTGGGATAGACCATAGACTTGACGTAGCCCCACAGGAAATAGTCTAACGGTGTCAAATGGTGCGACCGAGGCGGCCAATTGACTGGGCCATTTTGTGAGATAAACCAGTTCACCAAACTTGGTTTTCAATAAATCGATTGTGACATTCGCTGTGTGGCTTGTGGCGCCGTCCTGTTGAAACCACATTGTCCATATTGTCCAAGTCCATATCATCCAATTCGAGCCAAAAATATTCGGTTGTCATTGAGCGGTAGCGATTCTCTTTGACAGTAACGTGCCGGTCTTCATCATCACGGAAGAAGTACGGCGCAATGACGCCGCCGGCCCATAAGGCGCACCAAACCTTAATTTTTTCGGGATGCAATGGTGACTTATGGAGTACGCGTTGATTGCTGCCTGACCAATAACGCAAATTTTGCTTATTGGCGAAGCCATTCAGCCAGAAATGAGCCTTCTCGCTGAAGATGTTATTTCGATGAAAATCCGGATCAATTCCCGAACATACGACGCTGGTGGTGGTCAAGCGGCTTCAGATCTTGCGTCAATTTGATATTGTAAGGATGTAGGCCAAAAATTCGCCACAACGACGTCTGATGCTAGAGACTGATTTGGGTCTTCCTTAATTGATGCGCTAGCGGCAGCAATATTCTCGACACTACGGGCACTTTTTTGTCTCACTGGCATGGGAACATTTTGTACTGTGCCTGTGGATTCAAATTTTTCCACTAGACGCTCAATTGTTGATCCGGCAGAGCAATTATGACGACCATAAATTGGACGTAGCGCTCTTAAAATTGAGGCCACTGACTCCGAATTTCGGTAGTAAATTTTAAAAATTTCGACTCGTCGTTGGATCGTATATCTTTCCATGATGAAATGGCAAACCTTACTGAAGAGAAATGTCAAGAGAGCGGGAAAAATATGACGTCGTTTCCTGTTCCTATCGTTCTACTTTTGTAGCGTCCCTATTGAAAAACCCGCGTTTTGCCCCACTTTTCCCTACTTATAAAATTAAAATGCAAACTATATACAAGCAGCTTAATTTTTTGCAATTAAAATACTTTTAGTTAAAAAATAAAAAAATTACTGCCGACTTACCTGCATAACCTATTCTATCTATATTACAAATAACCAATTTGGCTACAGGGCATCACAACAGCAAAAAAAAACACTGATTACACACACTTAAAAAAAATCTTAAAAAAAAGCACTCACACTAAAGCAGAACAAGCTGCATTTTATTTAACACACAATAGACATGCCGCTTACACTTATTGGCTTCACTGCATTTAAAAAAAAAAAAACCAAAGAGCGCAAAGAGATCAATTTTTGCTCTCCACACATGCACACGCACCAACACTTGCACTTATTACATATATACACTGCACTAAAAAAATTAACAAAAAAAAAACAAAGTTGCGCTACATTAGCTTGCACTCTTTCACACCCACGCTCATTATACGAAATTTCAATTTGCCACCTTTTTACAGTTATCACTGCCAACTTTTATGCGCATTTTGTTAATTTTCTTGATTTGTTTATTTAAAGCCATGCCGCATACGAGCTAATTATTTCCAAGTATTGCTAATAAGTTTACTAACAATTTTAAAACATTGCAACACTTTTTTGGCACGCGTAAACTTATTAATTTTACATTTAACTGCAGCGCGTGACCGACCGTGTCAAAGGCGCCATTAACTGATTTTTATTCTCTTTTGTTTTACTTTTCTTGCTCTCAGCAAACATGAACCAGATCCATGATGCACTGGAATTTTTGTATGCAAGTGAAATGGTAAATCAATTTAAAGTAATTAAAGTATTTTTAATGTGTTTAATTATTTATATATCAATTATTATTATTATATATTTGTTAAAAACGATAGCCATAAGCAAAGATAATCTTATTTTATTGTTAAAATTTATTGATTTTATTTTTGACATTTGTAAACTGTATAAGAAATCTTGAAATAAAAACAAAATTTTTTATACTGAAATCAAGAATACTGAAATAGTTAACTAGGTTTTTATTATTATTATTTTATCAGTCACATTCCATTTCAGACCACTTTCCCTTGATGACAAAGCTTTCTAATTGGCAAATACTCTCTGAAAAATTGACCTTCCCGCTAAGATGAGATACCTACCAGCTCCCTCAGTCCTGTGATCCAATCGTCCAGTGTCAACCCAGTTTGATCAAAACTTGCCGATGACGAGCGGAGCAGTATTGCAAAAAATTCAAAAATTCATTGCCATGAAATTACTTTCTTTTTTTTAAGTAAAATACTACACCGTAATTTTTTTATAAATAGTATTTTCAATTTTTATTTTAATAAAAATGCTTGAATGCAATTATATTTGTTTAACTATTTGTACAGCTTACGTTACAAATTGTATATAAAATAGATTTTAGATCATATATACGCTTTATTATATCTAATTGTGTGCTTTTGCCTTAAAGGGTGATTCATGAAGAAGTTGTTAAAAATGTTTATTTGCAGATCTGAAAGTAAATAAACAGTCAAATATTATAGCAAAAGATATAAAAAGCAAAGGGAAACTCGAAATAATAATATATTTTAAATAAAAGAAATTGAAAATGTAAAATTTGGGAGCCTTGTTTTATCATTTTTTTTAAAGATGATGCGGTTTGATTTTCGATTAATCCATAGTGATCACTAAAATATCGATTTTTGAAAGTATTGTCTTTGTCCGAAAATAAAGACTTTTTGGATGAAGATGAAACTATATGAGACAAAATATAAAAATTTGGGAGCTTTGCTTTTTTTAAAAAAAAGATGATGCTGTTTGATTTTTCGATTAATCATCACTGAAATAGCGATTTTTGGAAGTCCATGATGAAAATCGGTTTAAAATTTGTCTTTGTCCAAAAATAAAGACCTTTTTGGATGAAGATGAAAACTATATGAGACAAAATATAAAAATTTGGGAGCTTAGTTTTATAATTTTTAAAAAAAGATGATACGATTTGATTTTTCTATTAATCCATTGACATCACTAAAATAGCATATTTTGGAAGTAGATAATGAAATTCGGTACAAAATTTGTCTTTGTCCGAAAATATACCTTTTTTTGATGAAGATGATTAAGTTCGAGATACTTCTTCTTGAAAAATTCATTCGAAAACCTTCTTCACAGAACTTCAAATTTCGAAAAGCAGCTTTGAGATTATTTCAGTATTACTTTTGCGTGGTATTAAAAATTGAAATAAAATACTATAATACACAAAAAATAAAATAAGTACCTCCGCATGAATCACCCTTTAGTACAGTTTATACGGCTACAAAATTTGTATTAACTAAGTTGATACCTCTTATATGTATAGCATACATTTAAATACAGCTTATATAAAAGAAATGTAGGTTATACATATATTACAATGTACTAAATCTAGTTACAGTATCGCAGTACTTTGTACGGCACCTATGATATTTATCAGATATAATTTAGAGAGATTTACACATTAAAAAATTAGTACAAATAGAGCTCAACACAAAATATTCGAAATACTTGAAGCCTTAGGAAAAGAATTCCAATTTCAAGTATTTCAACATTTTGTGGGATTCAATGTAAATATTGCTTATGTTTTAGGAGTGGCTTAGCTTAGAAATACATAAATAGTTACATATAAGTACTATTAAATACTTAAATATAAATCCTGAGTTTGCCTAGAAAAACAGCTCCAAGGCTGCCAAGGGCGAGAGTGTTGTTTGGGGGTACTTGCTACATTCGCTAGCATTTGGTTTCTATATGAGGGAAATCGAAGAGTTCTCGACCTAACACATAATGAATACAAAAGTTAGCTTTACTTTTAGCACTTCTCGGGGTTAATTTTTCAAAATCGTATACACATTTTTGCAAAGGGATACAAAGTATATTGCGAGAAACCAAAGGCTAAGGAACACACGCCAGCAACCATGTCAAGCATGTCGTCAACCCCAACTGTGTTGCCCTAACTAACCCTAACTTACAATTAACTCTAATGCTATTGTCGTCATCGTTGCTGCTCTTGTTGTTGGATTTGTCCTGCATGTCGTGCCCGCCTCTTTCTATACTATTGAGCCTTCTCCTTGCCAGCGCCGCCGGCAGCCACACTGAGACCCAGCAAATGATCGCCAGCTATGAGTCCGGCCGCAGAGGCACCCGGTTGATGCGCATAGTTACGTATCTGATGCAGTGAGATGAGCTGGTTGGGAAACGAGTTGGCATTGTTCTGGCTGACGTTCTTGTTGGGAAAGCTTATAGCATCGTACAGATATGGATGCTGCGCCATGGGATGATGGCTCAATGAGTTCAAATGTGGCGGCATAGAGTTAATGGGCATAAAGGCCGAGTTGCTGCTAGTCTTGGCCAACGCCGCAGCATCATATGGACTCGCCGTGGCTGCAGTTGGTGTGGAGACTGTGGAGTGGAAAATTAAAATTGATGCAATCATTAACTACAAACTAAAGCTTACCCATCTCTTCACGTGCCGCATCCGTCTGCACATTACCGCCCACACCACCCAAGCTTTGCGCCGCATGACGCTGCTGCTGCTTCTCCGCCTTTTCCACATGCTTCTGCAAATGTTTCTGCAGATAGGTCTCCTGTGTATAGGACTTGCCACACAGATTGCATATATGCGTCTTCAGATGCTTCGAGTCCTTATGCTTGGGTATGTGCTCGAGCAGCGTCATTTCGTCGGCAAAGCATTTATAGCAGGAGTTGCATTTAAAGGGTTTGTCCGTCTGATGGCAACGCGAATGCGATTGCAGATTCGAAAGCTGCGAGAAGGCTTTGGGGCAACCAGCATGGCGGCATTTATAGGGCTTGTCCCCAGTGTGGGTGCGTATGTGCTGCTGTAGGTGCGAGAGCTGCGTAAACTTGCGCTGGCAAATCTCACAGCGATAGGGTTTAATGCCCAGATGAATGCGCGTATGCTGCGAAAGGTACGAGGAGTTTGCAAAGGATTTGGTGCACGAGTTGCACTTGTACGGTTTGGCTTGGTCCCGCTGTTCCGGCGAGGCGCTGCTATCATGCTGGCGTGATGATTTATGCGTATGATCGATGGCGCTATTGGGATCATACTGCGGGGGAAGAGTAAAAGTGGAAGATGTCGTATTAGAAGTTTTATCGATAAAGTTCATTGGGTAACAGTCTAAGCTTATGGTCGAGGTCAAGTAATAG
>JBAMAX010002671.1:0-47358 GCA_037043745.1 Chymomyza amoena | reverse complement strand
TTATTGATTTTATTTTTGACATTTGTAAACTGTATAAGAAATCTTGAAATAAAAACTAAATTTTTTATACTGAAATCAAGAATACTGAAATATTTAACAAGGTTTTTATTATTATTATTATTTTATCAGTCACATTCCATTTCAGACCACTTTCCTATGATGACAAATACTCTCTGATTGGCAAATACTCTCTGAAAAATTGACCTTCCCGCTAAGGATGAGATACCTACCAGCTCCCTCAGTCCTGTGATCCAATCGTCCAGTGTCAACCCAGTTTGATGAAAACTTGCCGATGACGAGCGGAGCAGTATTGCAAAAAATTCAAAAATTCATTGACATGAAATTACCTTCTTTTTTTTAAGTAAAATACTATCATCGTAATTTTTTTATAAATAGTATTTTCAATTTTTATTTTAATAAAAATGCTTGAATGCAATTATATTTGTTTAACTATTTGTACAGCTTACGTTACAAATTGTATATAAAATAGATTTTAGATCATATATACGCTTTATTATATCTAATTGTGTGCTTTTGCCTTAAAGGGTGATTCATGAAGAAGTTGTTAAAAATGTTTATTCGTAGAGCTGAAAGTAAATAAACAATCGAATATGATATTAAAAGATATAAAAAGCATAGGGAAACTTAAAATGATAATATATTCCAAATTAAAGAAATTGAAAATCGTAAAATCTGAGAGTCTTGTTTTATCATTATATTTGAAGATGATGCGGTTTAATTTACGATTAATCCATAGTGATCACTAAAATATCGATTTTTGGAAGTATTGTCTTTGTCCGAAAATGAAGACTTTTGGATGAAGATGAATCTATATGAGACAAAAAATACAAATGTCGGAACTTTGTTTAACCATTTTTGTTCAAAGTTGATGTGGTTCGATTAATCTAATGATCATCACTAAAATAACGATTTTTAGAAGTAGATGATGAAATTCGGTACAAAATTTGTCTTTGTCCGAAAAAAAAAAGACCTTTTTGGATGAAGATGAAAACTATATGAGACAAAATATAAAAATTTGGGAACTTTGCTTTTTGTTTTTTGTTTTAAAAAAGATGATGCGGTTTGATTTTTCGATTAATCCATTGACATCACTGAAATAGCATATTTTTGGAAGTCCATGATGAAAATCGGTACTAAAATTTGTCTTTGTCCGAAAATAAAGACTTTTTGGATGCAGAGGATTAAGTTCGAGATACTGCATATTGGATATAAATTCATTCAAGAAACTTATTCAAAGCACTTCAAATTTCGAAAAGTAGTTTCGAGATTATTTCAGCGTAACTCTTGTGTGGTATTAAAAATTGAAATAAAATACTAAAATACAAGAAAAAATATAATAAGTACCTCCGCATGAATCACCCTTTAGTACAGTTTATACGGCTACAAAATTTGTATTAACTAAGTTGATACCTCTTATATGTATAGCATACATTTAAATACAGCTTATATAAAAGAAATGTAGGTTATACATATATTACAATGTACTAAATCTAGTTACAGTATCGCAGTACTTTGTACGGCACCTATGATATTTATCAGATATAATTTAGAGAGATTTACACATTAAAAAATTAGTACAAATAGAGCTCAACACAAAATATTCGAAATACTTGAAGCCTTAGGAAAAGAATTCCAATTTCAAGTATTTCAACATTTTGTGGGATTCAATGTAAATATTGCTTATGTTTTAGGAGTGGCTTAGCTTAGAAATACATAAATAGTTACATATAAGTACTATTAAATACTTAAATATAAATCCTGAGTTTGCCTAGAAAAACAGCTCCAAGGCTGCCAAGGGCGAGAGTGTTGTTTGGGGGTACTTGCTACATTCGCTAGCATTTGGTTTCTATATGAGGGAAATCGAAGAGTTCTCGACCTAACACATAATGAATACAAAAGTTAGCTTTACTTTTAGCACTTCTCGGGGTTAATTTTTCAAAATCGTATACACATTTTTGCAAAGGGATACAAAGTATATTGCGAGAAACCAAAGGCTAAGGAACACACGCCAGCAACCATGTCAAGCATGTCGTCAACCCCAACTGTGTTGCCCTAACTAACCCTAACTTACAATTAACTCTAATGCTATTGTCGTCATCGTTGCTGCTCTTGTTGTTGGATTTGTCCTGCATGTCGTGCCCGCCTCTTTCTATACTATTGAGCCTTCTCCTTGCCAGCGCCGCCGGCAGCCACACTGAGACCCAGCAAATGATCGCCAGCTATGAGTCCGGCCGCAGAGGCACCCGGTTGATGCGCATAGTTACGTATCTGATGCAGTGAGATGAGCTGGTTGGGAAACGAGTTGGCATTGTTCTGGCTGACGTTCTTGTTGGGAAAGCTTATAGCATCGTACAGATATGGATGCTGCGCCATGGGATGATGGCTCAATGAGTTCAAATGTGGCGGCATAGAGTTAATGGGCATAAAGGCCGAGTTGCTGCTAGTCTTGGCCAACGCCGCAGCATCATATGGACTCGCCGTGGCTGCAGTTGGTGTGGAGACTGTGGAGTGGAAAATTAAAATTGATGCAATCATTAACTACAAACTAAAGCTTACCCATCTCTTCACGTGCCGCATCCGTCTGCACATTACCGCCCACACCACCCAAGCTTTGCGCCGCATGACGCTGCTGCTGCTTCTCCGCCTTTTCCACATGCTTCTGCAAATGTTTCTGCAGATAGGTCTCCTGTGTATAGGACTTGCCACACAGATTGCATATATGCGTCTTCAGATGCTTCGAGTCCTTATGCTTGGGTATGTGCTCGAGCAGCGTCATTTCGTCGGCAAAGCATTTATAGCAGGAGTTGCATTTAAAGGGTTTGTCCGTCTGATGGCAACGCGAATGCGATTGCAGATTCGAAAGCTGCGAGAAGGCTTTGGGGCAACCAGCATGGCGGCATTTATAGGGCTTGTCCCCAGTGTGGGTGCGTATGTGCTGCTGTAGGTGCGAGAGCTGCGTAAACTTGCGCTGGCAAATCTCACAGCGATAGGGTTTAATGCCCAGATGAATGCGCGTATGCTGCGAAAGGTACGAGGAGTTTGCAAAGGATTTGGTGCACGAGTTGCACTTGTACGGTTTGGCTTGGTCCCGCTGTTCCGGCGAGGCGCTGCTATCATGCTGGCGTGATGATTTATGCGTATGATCGATGGCGCTATTGGGATCATACTGCGGGGGAAGAGTAAAAGTGGAAGATGTCGTATTAGAAGTTTTATCGATAAAGTTCATTGGGTAACAGTCTAAGCTTATGGTCGAGGTCAAGTAATAGACACTGTCTAGTCTAATTACACTTATGTTAAAATTCGTTCGCTCAAATATTAATAGGAGATTTGATTCTGCTATTTTATTAAGCAATTTTGGTCAAGACGATATTTTAACAAGTTTAAAACCCCAAATTTAATGGGCTTTAAAGGTTTAAGATTTTAGCAATCCCGCATGGATTTGACACCCAATGTTTCGTTCTGCTACGCATTAACTAAAGCTTAGATGACTCAACGGGTGAGCACATTCAAAGTTAAAGCATTTGAAAAATCAAATCTTAATTTTTAATAATTAATCATGAAATTGATTTTGAGGCCCTATTCTCCACTTACGAGCCAAGGGAAAATATATATCATGAAATATGGTAATAGGTAGAGTACTCAAGAATTATGAGTACCAAGGGAATTTTCAATGGTGAAACAAATAATCGAATTCGAAGTGGTGATACAATCAATATCCATATATCTGCACCAAGCTAAGTAAAAAGAGTGTAGAAGAACAGATAAATCATCCAAAATCTGCAAAACCTATCTGCAAAATAAACAAAAAGATAGAACGTTGAAAATCGTGGAGTGGCCAGGCCAAACCCTTTATCTAAGTCCAATCAAACTACTTGGGGATGAACTTGTTCGTCAAGTCAAGCAACAGTATCTGTCTTCGAAAGAAACTCTTTGGAATGCATTAAAGAAGTCGTGGGAGCGAGCAATTGGAACCAACAGTTCTTGAAAAACTTAACAACAGAATGCCTCGAATCTTTGCCTTTCACGAGAAAAAAGTATAATCGTTCTATGTGTACAAAGATATTATCTTTTACAGTTGGAGAACTATATTGAATATTTTTAAAAAGCACAATCTTTAGAATAAAGATTTTGCACATCCTATCAATAGTTTCCAACGATTATGATCCATTTCTTTAATTTTAAGGAGTAATTATTAGGCGTCCGGAAACTTTTGCCCGGCAGGGTATACAAAAAATTGAATTTAGTTTATTATAGGCAGATAAAAACTGGTATTATTGCCTATATCTGTAGAAACACTTCCAAGCAGATGCATGCATGTGTTATAGCGTGGGATTAAGCCTTGGAAGTCTCCTCCAAATGAAACACTTGACAATTTAGTTTAATTTTTTAAACCTGCCTGTATTTTTTTTGGTTTTTTACACTGTACCGTATGGTAAACAAAAGGTATATTAAGTTTGTGCAACTGTGATGTAACATATAGAAGGAGTCGTCGGAGACCCCCCAAAGTTACCTAAAGTATGATCAGGGTGACTCTAGAAGTCGATATACCCATGTCCGTCTGGTCCGTATTTGAAAGCATAGATCTCAAAGATGGTAACAGCTAGAGTAACCAAACTTTTACATTAGATCCCTTATTATTCCATATGAGATCAAGACTTATTTTACATTTTTGATATCGGGGTTACAACTATATAGCTCCCATAGGGATGTTTCAGAGGCCCTCGAAAAATATCGAAAGCTTTAGATGGATTATTCATTTGATTGCGAAGATATCGTAGCCAAATTGTGCACTTCGAAAGTTTTCTAGAGTTTCGAAGCACTGTACCTAATTTTATCAAAATCGTTTAACTATATCATTTAGCTCCCATTAGACCGACCGGCCAAAAATATTTATTTTTGTACAAAATTCCGTATATTTTGTTGTTTTATGAAGATATCGTAACCAACTTTGGCACTCGAGAAGTTTTTTAAAGTTCCCAATCACTGTATCAAATTGGTTGACTATATCATATAGCTTGCACAGGATGGATCGCTCAAAAAACATTTTTTGGTTAAAAATTCGTCTGTTGGTTGCTTATGAACGAACCTAATTTCGCAATCAAATGTCTTTTGGTATATATACATATAAATTTCGCAGGGAAGAACCCCCAAGACCAAATCCAACAACCGACTCTTTTGAGCCTAATAAAGTTGAAAAGGTTGACATTTTAAGAAATTCTCTCAAATACGATTTCGCTTGAAAATTTTAAGTTTCTCCTTCTGGGGAATATGCACGGAAACAGATAGATATTCGTTATGTATGTAGAAAATTCGGTACACAAAAATTACATATTTTATTTTTAGTAAAGAATGAAAGTGATCATTGATGCTATGCGTTAAAACCAACTCAGGTTTCTTATAATTTCATTTATAGGTTAATTTAGTAAACAAACTAAATAAAAAGTTTTCTTTTTCAAGGCAAGAAAAATAGATATCTAAAATAGAGAGAGTCTGCTCTTCTGCGAAAAAACAGGGAAAGGTTACTTGTCTGAGACGTTTCGATATTTAAACTCACTATAAAAAATTTTGGTGATTATACTTTATTCTTTATTTTCTGTTTTAATACATCTTTTGGAGTTCCCCAAAATATTAAACTACATAGTTTAGAAATTCAAGGGACATCGAGTTAACATTTCCAAAAAAGTATTTTTTAGGGTAATTTGGTGTCGAAAAAACGGAAATTAATGTTTTAAGCACCATTTTTGAGATATTTTCGAATAAGATGTTTTTGGGCAGTTGTTTTAGCTTTTCGTTAATATCTCGTAAATAATAATGAATTTGTATCAACATGAAAGACGATTAGATCGAAAGGTATTGATGTGCTCTTTCCAGTGATGTATACATACATATGTACAGATTAAGTAAAAACTATCGAAGAAAGTCAAAAAAAACTGTAATTTATGACCATTTTTCAAAATTACATAATACATTTTCAATATGCTTTTCATTAACACAAAAAGGTTTGTCAAAATTATGTGAAGCTCTGAGCTGTTATAGAGAACTTTTGCAGATATTTGGAGTCTAAGATCTTCGGAACCGGATAGAAACTGTACGGAAAGTGCCAAAGTTCCAATTATCACTAAATCACACTTTTGGACAAAAAAAAACTTTGTTCACCATGTTACTTAAGTAAAAAAAATCTGATAGGAAGATGTTCGTATGAAAAGTTTCGAGCTTTTTTGCGGTAGTTCGATTGGGGTGTTACACTTTATTGTCAAACAGAAAAACAAAGAAATAACATGCTGCACCATTGCCCAAACCAACTTTTGACTATTTCAAACAACAGGGCTGTAACAGGCGACAACATCTACCAGTGTCTACATATTCTTAAGAAAGTTTTTGCTATTATTTATTGCTTGTAGCGTGATGGGAAATTCAGCAGCTGGTTATTAAGAACCGCCCAAAGTAAAATCTATTGTTCGTTTTTTATAATTCCAAGTAAAATTTATACGCATTGAAAAATCAGCAAACGTATATGCATTGAAATTTGAACTTTCCTTACAAAAACTTTTCTTAATAAAATCAATCCTGACCAGTTGACTATAAATGACGATTAAATTGGAATTTTTCTCATAAAAACCTTGCCATGTGACAATTGTATGGCAAAGAGCTGATCATTGTTGCTCTCTTTGTCGGCAATGATATCTTCTGCATTTCTGCATTGTTATTAGGCTTGCTCGCATTGTGCACTTCTGCATTTCTGCCCAGCAAAGGAAGTTGTTCAAAACTGTTTCTAAGTGCAGTAAAATTGACAAATTCTGGAATTAAGGACCATCCAAAAAGTCTAAACCCAAAACGGTATCCTCCGTAGGGTTTTCCGTTAATACATATGTTTGAGCCCATTTATCTTGAATTCTATAAGTCGTACACAAAACCGTCCAAGAAAAAAAATTTTCGAAATTGAATTTAAAAAATTATTTGTAATAGAAGGTATACCCAGAAGTTCCATATTTAGGGCGGCAGAGAGCGCAAAATTTACAAAATGCTATTTTTATAAAAAAACGTCAGATCTCAAAAAAATACCTAAAACTGTAAGCATCTCCAGTAGTTTCCAAGTTAGAATGCTTTAAAGTCTTCTTGCGGCTAGAAAAATATGTCATCTACATATGTAAAAGAAACTTATATTTTACGTGTTACGAGTGTTCTCGTGAGGGCGTCGATGAACTTCAAATATTGATTTCTGCGCGTGTTGAGGTTGTCAATACGGAGGTTTTAAGCCTATTGCGATGTGTTTGTGAGTATTGGTTCGTGAGATAAACGCAGTTTTTGTGAATATCGTGAATATAGCACAGTAGAAAATTGTTCAACACCGGGTATTGGGCATTAAGTGCAGACAGCAGCGTAGTCGCAATGGGGTTTAAATGTAGTTGCTGTGGGGCATGAATTTATTAGAGATGCGAGCTCTCTTAAGAATACTTAGGTTCGTCCATACGGCTTTTTACAGAGTCATGAAAGTCAACTAACGGCAGAGGGCGCTTACTATTAAAACTAAACTAAAACATATTTTTAACCCCCCGACGCAAAAAGAGGGGTGTTCTGTGTGTCTGTGGCATCCTAACTCCCGAACGCATGCAGTGATTTCAATTCCAACACGACGTATTTTTGTAGAATTATTAATAGATTTCTTAGGTATTTTAACATTAAGTTTCTTTTATTATTTTTTACTTTTTCAAGGGAAATTTACTTAAGTTCTTGTGTTGGGGGTTTTTTAAATTTTTTAATTTTCATCTTCCCTACATGGTCGTACTATTAAGCCTATACATAATTTGAAATGACATTTATCTGCCACAAAAACTTTAATCTTTTTTCTTTATTTAATAATCTTTTCTTGCAGCACTTAATTAGGTGCACTTTGCAACTTTTGCCCGACAAAAGGAACCCCTCTCCAAGTGGCTTAGAACACGATTAGCAAACCAAGTTCTTTAAAAAAAATCTCTGCCCAACAAAGTAAACCAAATGAACACTTCTCCATGTGGCTTAGAATACGATCAGCGAACAGTTCGTTAAAAAATCATTTTTTGCAGCATTTTATTAGGTGCACTTTTGCACTTCTGCCCAACAAAGTGAACAAATTGAAGCACTCTCCGAGTTGCTTAGAACACGATCAGCGAACCAAGTTCATTAGAGATCATTTTTTATTTGCACCCCTGACTTACTTCAAGTCTTTTCTTGCAGCACTTTATTAGGTGCACTTTTGCACTTCTGCCCAACAAAGTGTACAAAATGAAGCACTCTCCGAGTTGCTTAGAACACGATCAGCGAAGCAAGTTCTTTAGAGATCATTTTTTATTTGCACCCCTGACTTTCTTCAAGTCTTTTCTTGCAGCACTTTATTAGGTGCACTTTTGCACTTCTGCCCAACAAAGTGAACAAAATAAAGCACTCTCCGAGTAGCTTAGAACACGATCAGCGAACCAAGTTCATTAGAGATCATTTTTTATTTGCACCCCTGACTTACTTCCCGTCTTTTCTTGCAGCACTTTATTAGGTGCACTTTTGCACTTCTGCCCAACAAAGTGAACAAAATGAAGCACTCTCCGAGTTGCTTAGAACACGATCAGCGAAGCAAGTTCTTTAGAGATCATTTTTTCTTGAAGCCCTGACTTATTTCCTGTCTTTTCTTGCAGCATTTTATTAGGTGCACTTTTGCACTTCTGCCCAACAAAATTAATTAAATGAAGCACTCTCCGAGTGGCTTAGAAAACGATCAGCGAAGCAAGTTCATTAGAGATCATTTTTTATTTGCAGCCCTGACTTACTTCCTGTCTTTTCTTGCAACACTTTATTAGGTGCACTTTTGCACTTCTGCCCAACAAATGAACACGGTTTCTTTGAACACGAACCAAGTTCATTAAAAAAATCTTTCTTTTTTTTGCAGCCCTGACTTTGTATTTCCTGTCTTTTTTCTTAACCAGCTTAAAGAGTGTTTTGATTAATTGCTTCTTAGACTCACCTTTTGTTCGGAGTGCTCGCTCATATGCGTTGGCGTATACGGTGAGTTCGGAGCACTGTAGTTGGTGTTGTTGTTCTTAAGTTGTTGTTGCTGCTGCTGCTGTTGTTGCTGTTGTTGTTGCAACAATTGTTGTTGCTGCTGCTGTTCATGTTCATGCTGTTGCTGCTGTTGTTGTTGCTGCTGCTGTTGTTGTTGTTGCTGCTGCTGCTGCTGAAGTTGATCCACAACTAGTTGTTGTTGCTGCTGCTGTTGCTGCTGCTGCTGCTGATGATGATGATGCTGCTGCAGACCAACCAAACCATTCTTCAACGAGTAATCCAAACGTTCAACGTTCTGACGGAACTCGTTAATATTAAAGGGCTTGTAATCGTGCACCAGCTGTGCCGTGCGTAGATCCGCCGTCGTCAGATGGCTGAGCGAGGAGAGCACACTGCGTTCGTTCATGGATCGCAGCTGATCAATGGAACGATGCAGGTAATCACCGCCGCCGCCGGGGCTCGGCGCTGTCGGCAGTTCTGCCATAGGCGGCTGGCCGCCAAGATTTAGCGGTCGATAGGTAATGGTTCGAGCGTCCAGCGTTAGGCGTTTACTTAGCTGAGCTACTGTAGTAATCGTTGGAACTGCTCCGACAACGTCTACGGCTCAAATGAACTGTTTCCAGCGGCTTTCACAACTTTTTTGCTGTTTAGTGCTGAAATATACAAAAAAAAACGAATATAAAAAAATTGTAGTTACTTTTTTTCGCATGTGCGCAAAATTTTGTTTACTCGACAAACTGTTAAACTACTTCTTTTGGTTTTTTGCAACCAAAACAGAAAACATCTAGATTGTACATTAATTTCGGCTTATTAACATTATAATGCATGAATTAATTAATTGTTTATGAATTAAGACGTGCAAATAAACAAAAACAAGTGGACAGGTCCAAAGAAGTTTTGCCTCAGACAAAATCGCAAACCGAGCGAAAGAACCAACAAAAATATCACTTGATAAACAAAAAAAAAGGGGTTTGGTGCCAGCAAAAAAACAATACACATGCAAAATAAATAAATACTATTATGTTTTGGTATCTGTGTGTGTATCTGTGACAACATAAAAATAAATTAAACCTAAAATCCGCTAGAGTACAAAACGAAAAACTTAGCGAGTGGAAACTCAGGGGCGCCAGCGAGTCAACGACCTCCAAAAATGCACTTTTAAATGGCACGCATAATATTCGCGTTGCATGCAACTAATAAGTTTTCTAGATTGCCGAGTTAGTTGAGGTTTATAGACCGTTGGGGTTTATGAGCACAAGCATATAAAAAAATTTGATTGAGTTGATGCAATACGACTTAGACCATGTAAATTATTCATGAATTACAAAAACTCTTGACACCGTCGAGATAAAAGTATTAATACTAAAGCTGAGGAGCTACAAGATGGGTTATCCTTATTTAGAACTTGATTGCCAACAAAGAATTTAGAACCAACATCGGGATCACCGATAGATCTAATAAATTCTTCAAAATGGAATTTAACAATGAACAGGATCTTTTCCAGCATTATTTAATATATTGATTCTGGATCTGATCAGACAATATAATTGAGTTTGCAGACGATATATTGCTCGAAATATTCTAGAAGAGTAATCAATGAAAATCTTCAAAAAGACTTCAACCCAGGGGCGGATCCAGGGTTTTGGTAAGGGGGGTCCAGAGAAATCTGTCCAGAGAAATCCATCTTTTATAATTTTTATTATTATTATTCAGCCCGGATATGTGAGCGCGCGCCTTGAAACTCGGTTCGCGCGGAAACGAGCGACAAGTTTCAATCTATTCCTTTCCTTATATTTCCTATTTTTATTAGGGTTTTCTGATCCCGAAGGTGGGGGGGTCCGAACCCGAAAGCCCCCTGTGGATCCGCCACTGCTTCAACCTCATTGAAACCTAAACAAAGTACTGGCAAAATGTAATGCAAATATATATGAAAATACTGGTAAGAACTAAGAATATATTCTCAACACTCAAGAGAGCCAGTTTCGACTAAGAAAACTGTCAAGTACCAGGGCATTTAGTTGGATAATTTCTTATAATTTAATGAGCACTAGTAAGCCCGGCAGACGTCCTGCCCAAAGTTTTTGAATACTCTTAAAGTGTATAAACATCGTAAGATTCTCTAGCTAGCTTATCTAGACAATCATTAGATTTTTTAATCAGTCTCTAAATAGCCGTATATGCGAACTTAAATATTCTTAAGAGAGCTCGCATCGCAACAGGCTTAAAACTTACGTATTAACAACCGCTAACATCTCTAAAAATCGGATTTGAAATTTATTGACGCGTTCATGAGAACACCCGTAACACGTAAAACGTAAGTTTCTTTTATATATATATAGAAGATATCAACAGCCAACTCACCAAAGTCAAAAAAGCTTTCTTCGCAAATAAAAAAGCTATTTTATTCAAGATCCATAATGGAAAAAACCAAACTAATCGAATACTAGAACCCACGTTGTTTGCAAAGACCAGAAATCACACTGAAACCTAAATGCTATCCGGGATCAGCTACTCCAAAATGCCCTCAAGAGCCCACCGTACCAACTCCATTACAGTGTTCACACGGTTCAACAGATATAGAGCGCGAACGATAACCAATTTGCGGGGCAGGTTCAAAAGATCCTAAGTGTCTCAACGGTTATCCAGGATCACCAAATCCACGATGGCCAATACTGTCAACTTCCCAAAGACCAGAATGTTTCACGGGTTACTTCTGTCCCGAAATTAACTACGGCTGCCCAATCTTGTTTAATATTTCGCCGTTTTCCAAGAAGCCTGCTTGAGACCTTGCACTATGTACTTCAGAGGACCCTAGAAGTAATTATATGAAGTTTTTATCAAATAAGGTACTATATGACTCTACCAAGATAAGCTGAATTGACAATCATATTATAAAACTTATTAAACAAAATATTCATCAATGCACATTTGAATATAGAAAACAATCCCACCAAGCAGCATGCTACTCCAATGAGGAATAGCTTTTGACGAACCCTAGAAGGCAGTTTTTCCCCACCTAAAGCTTTCTATTGCTTAAGCTAGGATAGAGGGCTTATCATTCAAAGCTAAAACGAAATCCCTATCAACTCTATCAACAATACAGAAGAGCAACTGACAAAAAAATCCCCGTTAACCAAGACCAAATAACAGATTTAAGACGAACATCGGAAATAAAGATTCCTAAGCAATAAAAAATTGTACTGGTTGTATATATAAACGGAATCCGATTCCAACGTCTCTTATTTTATAAGCCTCGTGTTTTTGTTAATTAGATGATGCGAATATCAATAAAATATATTATACATTATAATAACTTGTTATAATTACTAGTAAATACAATAATTACAAATAATTTAGTATACTTGGGAGCTCCCTTCTATCTACTTTTACTATCGACAACTTTGGGGGATCCCCGACGTCTGCTTCTGCATGTTTGTCACATTTTCGGCTTGCATAAATATAATATACCCTTTATATCAAACGAAACAGTCTGTACAAACATTTAGATGACTCCGTAAATAGTTTAAAGAACAAAAAAAAAATGGCGTACGTAAAGTCGAACGCGGACGATTTTGCGATACCCTCTACCACTATCTCCAGTATGTTGCGTTAGAGCCCTAAAAGACATTTGATTGCCGAATTTTGTTACTATACCTTCATAGACAACTAAAAACTTTTTTTGTCCGATCGTCCCTATGGAATGTATATGATATGAACGATTTTGATCAAATTTGGTACAGTGCTTGGGAACGATAAAAAACTGTTGAGAGCCAAATTTGGTTGCGATATCTTCATAAACAATCGAATTAACGAACTTTGTTCAAAAAACGTTTTTTTGAACGATTGATCCTATGGGAGCTATATAATATAATTAACAGATTTTGATCAAATTTGGTACAGCACTTAGGTACTCTAAAAATGAATGCTAAATTTGTTTCCAATATCGATACAAACAAACGAAACACAACCAATTTTGTTAAAACAATCATTTTTTTTTTTACCGATTTGTCCTATGGGAGGTATATATGTAAAACAGTCAACCGATTTTGATAAAATTTAGTACAGTGCTTGGGCACTGAAAAAATCTTCTTTTCTTCTAAATACTTTTTTGATATTATTTAATTCCATAATATGTCATTAAAAAATATCAAGGTATATAAACCCTTAAGGTTTGTTTTTAGACATTTTAGAACTTCCAGCAATTCCCATCTGTAATGGCTGAGTTATGGTAAAATGTAGTTTGGCTTTTATCGTTAAAAACATCAAAAATATAAAAAATAACAACATCTATCAAAATCTCATAGTTTTGCTATGCCAAACTTTTATTTAGAAGATATATTTACTCTAGAAATTAAGCTTTAAAGAGCTTCGATTGTTTAATAACTAAATTTATGTTGCAAATAAAAGCTCTGTTAAACTTAAGACGTCAAACCCGCACCTTACTAGTACAATAAAAATTAAATTTTATTTCTTTTTTTATGTTTGCTTCTACTGGGAACCTTTCCATTTCCCTTATAAAAATATAAAGAACAATGAAATGATGATGTATCTATTTAGAACCTTTTTGTTATTTTGGTAATGAGTCATTAGATTTTTTATTTAAAGTTAAGCTGATTAAATACACTTTTTGTTACGCATCAGCTACTGTTCTATGGCTAGTTAAAGATTTCTTATAAAGCTCTTCCCGAGCTTGATTAATATTTCCTCATTCCCTTCAGTCAGTCTTGCGACTTCACAATCATGCTATGTTGATTTTGAAGTTAAATATTCCACATAAATAATACATTTCGGAAATTTTGAATATAGTGGGATTTGAAAAGTATTTTAGATGATTTGTACATTTGCTTGGCCTTTATGTAGGTTTTTTTCGAGCTAGGCATCATTGTGGAAATATTATTAGTATTTTGTTTTCTTCTGACAACTTATGTAACTACCATACAAAAATATAACCTTCGATCAAATTTTCAGAGAGATACGATTAACGGATCTAGTCTAATAGTTGAATCATGACCTGTACCCTGCAAGGTATAAAGGGTATATTAAGTTAGTGCAAGCAAAAAATTTATATAACAAAGTGGAGACGTCGCGTCGGACACCTCAGTTATCATAAAATTGATCATTGGTCCGATCACTCAAAAAAAGTTTTTAGGGAATAATTTCATTTTTTAGTGATGATATCATCTCCAAATTCGGCAATCAAAAGTTTTTGGTAATATCAATATCTTTATTTTTTTTTATTTATTTGTTGTTTTCGATCGCAAAAGCTATCAATCTCGGAACACGTTCCGAGCCTGACTTTGATTTGTAATTGTATGTATTTAAAAATGTGAAAAAGAGCACAAATTCAATCTTTATAATTAAATTATTTTTATTAATCTAATCTTTTAGAATTTTAGTTACAGTATTCCCATTTCTAATTGGTTTTCATAGCAGCTTGGGAATGTAATTCATCTGGTTTATTTTACAAGATTGTTTTAGATACGTATCTACCGTCTAAAAAAGAATTGGATGTACTCTTTTTATACACTGTACCGTATGTTACCAAGGGTATATTAAGTTTGTGCAAGCCGAAAATGTATGTAACATATAGAAGGAGACGTCGGAGACACCCCAAAGTTACCTAAAATATGCTCAGGGTGAATAGAAAAGTCGATATACCCATGTCCGTCTGTCCGTCCGTCCGTCCGTCCGTGTGAACGCCTAGATCTCAGAGATGGTAAGAGCTAGAGTTACCAAACTTTCACATTAGATCCCATATTATTCCATAGGAAACAAGTTTATTTTATTTTTTTGATATTGGGGTTAAATTATATAGCTCCCATAGGGGTGTTTGAGACGATTTCGACAAAAAAGTTTTAGATGAATAATTCGTTTGTTTATGAAGATATCGTAACCAAATTTGGTATTCGAAAGTTTTTTATAGTTCCCAATCACTGTACCAAATTTGAAATCGGTTGACTATATCATATAGCTCCCATAGGATCGATCGGCCAAAATAACTATTTTAAAGAAAAATTCGCTATATTTCGATTATTAATAAAGATATCGTAACCAGATTTGGAGTTTGGAAATTTTTAGACCACTTAAGCAATGTGCCAAATCTGTTGACTATATCATATAGCTCCCATAGGGCTGATCTTCCAAAAAATCAATTTTTTAACAAAATTTGTTATGTTTCGTTTGTTTGTTAAGATATTGGGACCAAATTTGACATTCGTGAGTATTTTATAGTTCCTAAGCACTGTACTAAATTTAATCCAAATCGTTTGACTATATCATATAGCTCCATAGGACCAATCGGTCCAAAAAACGTTTTTTATACAAAATTCGATGTGTTTCGTTTGTTTGTAAAGATATTTGAAATAAATTTGGCATTCAGATCTTTTTTAAAGCATTTAATCACTGTGTCAAATTTTATTGAAATCGGTTGACTATATCATATAGCTCCCATAGGAACGATCGATCAAAAAAAAATGTTTGCTTAAAAATTCTTCTGTTTTTGGTTTTTTGTGAAGAAATCGGACTTTATTACAAGCTAGTGGTACAGGGTATCCTAAAGTCGTCCGCGCCCGACTTTACGTCCGCCATTTTTTTTATTCTTATACAGTAAATAACATAATATGCTTAACAAATTAATAGAGTACATTAATAATAAGTAAATTATTTTTAGCAATTCTAGCTAAATTTATTTGAACCTATTACTACATAAATTCGACAAAAATTACCAACACAAAAAACATTCTCCGTAAATATACAATTATTAAAATACTCAACGATTATATCATAGATAATCAATTTGCTTACATACATGTGTTGAGAGTGTTATAAAATAGATCCGAGTTTTTCAATAAAAAAATGCTATATTTATTTGTTTATAAGACTCACGGGGGTCATAATACAAAATTGAAACTTTTAACCTTTCTACAGATAGAAGATAATGGGAAAGGTTCTGAAATTTATATATTATATTACGATTATATCACAGATAACCATTTTACTTACTGGGAGCCATTAAATACCATGCAACTTAATAATAAAACAATATTGTGACTATATGTTGAAAGATATTGTAAATGGATCGATCTTTTTCAATAAAAAGATTATTTGTTTCTCAACCTCACTGGAGTCTAAATACAAAATTAAAAGTTTTGATATTTTTACAGATAGTAGATAGGTAGGAACCTAAAATTTGTATATTTTTTGTCTAAGTAAGTGGCATAGTATTTTGAGTAAACACCGTCTTGAAAGGATTTTTTCGTGTCGAATGGATAACGCAAAAACTTCATTTTTATATTTCGTATCCATAGTACTTAAGGTGTATCCGTTGGAAGGACTGGGCTATATTTATAAGAAAGCTGAGTTCAAAACATAAGGTCTTCCATATATTTTATAAAATGAAAACATTTAGTGTTCCAGCTCTAATAGTCTCCAAAATTTAAGTGTTCATACATACGGAAGACAGTTGGACATACTCTATAATAACTTTAATATACAAATTGTCATGTACTCCGACGCCTCCTAGTGCATGTCTACATTGCATATAGCCCATAAATACCCTTTACAATATTTCTCATATTTAAACTGTATGCAAATTGGCTACTCTTTGATCCTGCACCGACAGACACTACTGACCCAGAAATGCAAACCAATCGAAAGAGGGAGAAAACGCTGTCAACAAAAGTACTCAAACTATTCAAGTTTTTTTTTTTATTTTTATTATTATTCCTGCTACGACTTTTTATTTTTACTTTTTTGTTTTGTGGTCAAGCGATACGAAAAAAAAAAAATCAATAAAGAAAAAAAAACACAATCACAATTGGCGCGCATCCCACGGAACAAAATAAATTGAGTTATTAAAAAGCCAAGAAGAGAGCGAGCAGCAGCAACAAGAGAGTCGGAGAGTGAGAGTGCGTAACTGAGATACGAGAGCGCAACGCACCAAGTCACACACACAGAGATACCAAACATACTATATGTGTGTCGTCGGTGCGTTATTGTTGTTGCTGCGGCGCAGTTGACGTCAGAGACAGATTCTTTTTTTCTTGCTTTATTTCATTTTTTTTGTGTTTTTTGGGCAAAAGAACCGGTTGTTGTTGCTTGGCCCCCGCTGACGATGACGGTGGTTGGTGGTGGTCAGAAGTCAAGCGTTTTAAGGCCCGACCGGCATACAGGAGGTGTACGAGCTAGGGAGGAGGTATACAACCGGGAAAGACTGGCCCACGTTTAAAATATATGAAAGACTGTGCGACCGACCGCTTGTTGCGTGTGTCACTGCGTAGGAAAAAAATAATCATTTCGAGAATTATAGAGGCACACAGTTCTGAAGAGAGATGTTGCCATTTAGAAAGTGCTTGCAAAGAATATGCAGTAGATAGGATACTACATAAATGTTAATAAATAGATAAGTACATATGTACATATGTTTGATTTATGTAAATAAGTTGAACGTAAAAGACTCGATCACTTGAAATTTATTTTTGTTAAAAGTAGCGTTGAAAATATTCATACAACTATTGTACAACTACAATTTGAAGCATGCTAACGTACATATACAGACAGTGGGAACAGAGATTATTCGGACACCTTTTCTGAAGTGGAGGAAATTTTTCGTTTTATTGACCACAGCTGCTGTAAAATAGTCTTTGAGTATAAATCCTGTATAGAATGGGTCTAATAATTGTTTCAAGATGTGCCGAAGGCCTTTGCAGCCAGTGCATAGTAATTAGTTAAGTTAGTTTTTAAATTTACTTAACATTATTAAATAAATAAATAAATAATTGTTTCAAGAAACTTGTATTCGTTTGAAATTGAATATAGAACCAATCAATAAACATATTTTAACAGCAAAAAAATTATTATAATGACCACTGTGCGATAAGTTTAAATTTTTCAATCTAAAACTATAAAATTTCGGTAGCATTTCTTTTTTTACTTCATTAGTAAGTTATTATTAAAATTAAAGTTACGGTCTGCGAATAATTTTTATGCTCACTGTACCCGCTCAAGCACTTGATAAAGCTAAAAAACTTATGTACATACAAAAAAAAATACTCAGCAGGCCCCAAAACACGCAGCCGCCGCCAAAAAAGCATATAAAAAAATAGTATACATAAAAAATTCAATCCACACACACACCAACACACACACAAAGCAATGGTCGAAACAAAAAACGAATCAACGAAAAAGAATTAATTGAGCGCAAGCAACACGAAGTCGGTGTGTGTGGGAGCAACTAAAACAAAGAGAGCGTGAGTGAGCGCGCAACATAAACAAATGTAGAATGAGGCAAGAGACAAACAGCAAAAAAAGAAAAAAAAAAAATAATACGCTGTGTAAAGCAAATAAACGAAAACATGGGAGAAGGGGCAACATGTGCAAAAAATGCTGCGCGGGTGCAAACGTCAAATTTGATGAATAAAAAAAAAATTGTAGATATAAAAAGACGACGCAAACCGCCACCGAATGAATGAACAGGGAAGAAAAAAAGTCAAAAACGGACTGGCAAATATATTGGTGGTGGGGAGGCACAGTGTGACAATTGTTATTGGTTAGCTAATGAAATTTCCATTTTGGGCAGGCGGCAAGTTCAAGTTATAAGAAGTTCAATTGAAGGGAACATAAAGTGGGCAATTTGTTTTACATTAAACATAAAAGTTTATAACAATAAAAAATGGAATAGAGTAGAGTATGATTGAATTTTGTATACACTACACGGCACTATGTTAAGCCCAAGCCAAGTGACTGTTGATAGTTTTAATTTAGAAATTTAATTTCAATAAGTAAAAATTATATTTAATCCATAGATCCCGTAAATTTTAGTTCATGTTGATATGGTTCAAGCTTTTGATTTCAGTTCCAAAGGTTTTGGTGCATGTTTTAAGCTCATAATTTAAGTACTGAGTGAGCAAAAATGACAAAACAAATCCGGTCTCGTAAGGCCGCTTATCAAAATTTTACGCTTTAAGAATCTTAAATTGGTATATAATAATACCGAAGAATATGGAATTGCATAGAATGCGCATCTGGCCCAAATTTCTTTTATGTTGGTTCTATTTTTAGAACACGCAGGCTCGGTTTGCTGAACGAGCAGGCAACAGAAAAAAGCGAAATGTTGCTTCTATAGTTCTATGTTCTTTGATAATACCAAGGTGTATGCTGCGTTGGCTGAAGATCAACAACGTTAAGTTCATAAGGCTCACATAAGGCTGCATATTAAAATCGTTGATAAAAGCATATAACTTGCAAGTTGATTTAATTTGAAATAAGTTGTAAGTTAAGTACTGTGGAACTAAAACTGGCACAACGGTAGCCGGTTAAGGCTCTCATAAGGCCGTCTATCAACAGTTTAGCAATTTAAGAATTTTAAATTGGTCCTAATACCAAGGTATTTGCTGCTTTGGCTGAAGATCAGCAAGGTTTACTTCATAAGGCTCACATATAACTGCATATTAAAATCGTTGACTTAAGCAAGTTGATTGAATTTTAAGTATATGTTAGTCGAAAACTGTACACAATCAGACGTGTTCAAGAAACCGAGAAATCCAAAGCGAATAATTTTATTCGGATTCCGTTTTGTATGCTCTGGAAACCGATTTTTTGTCGATAATTCCGCTTTTTATTTTCTATAAATTTGTAAATTTCCTTCATTTTTTCATATAAATTTTTTCTATAAATTTGTAAATTTCCTTCATTTTTTCAGATAAATTTACTGCCTTTTGTTAAAAATAAGTAAATATTGCAAAAATGTAGTTTATTTTATTTTGTTTTGAAGCTGAAAGAAGGCATAAAATTATGGAAGAATCATGTTCTACTGCCTTTGTATTTTCCCTTGCAATAATTGTAATTAGCTGCACTGCGAGTCTAAGGATCGATTGTGCTACATTTTTGGCTAAATTTTAAAATTATATATGTATAGGTTTTTCATTATCCACACATAACCCTGCCGAATTTCGGTTTAAAATTCTAAACGGCAAAACTGAAAAAAGGCGGAAAAGAACTCAAGACATTTCACCATAAATGTAGTCAAAATAAACTCAAATTAAAAACACCAATAATTATTTAATTCAGGGGTCAGTTTGAAAAAAAAACTGTATACAAATTTTTTTGCACTGCGAATCTAAGGATCTATTGTGCTACATTTTTGACTATAATTTTCAAATAATATGTCGGATTTTCGTAATAACTCTGCCGAGATTCGGTTTAAAATTCTGAACGGCAAACTGAAAAAAGGCGGAAAAGAACAGAAGGTATTTTTCCACAAATGTCGTCAAAATACATTCAAATTAAATACACAAATAATTATTTAATTCAGCTGTCAGTACTTTAAAAGAAAAAAAACTTTATACTTTTTTGCCAAAAAAAACTTAATGTGGAACAAATATATATAGGGTGACCCCACTGTGCGCTGCACAAGGGCGCAAAAAACGCTTCGCCCAATGAAAACAAAAATAATAAAAACATAAAAAAAAGTTGAAGTACTAACCAATTGGAAGTGTTTTTTTGTTGTTGTTGAAGAGTTGCCTGGCGGCGGCTTTGTCTATTGCTATTCTGGTAGTAAAAACCACGTGTTTTGTGACCGGCTAAAAGGACTTTGTTTTTTTTTTAAAGCACCTTTTGGGTTTAGCTTTTAGCAGGTCAGTAGTACAAGCTTTGCGTACACGTTTTTACAACTTATTTACTTTGCATTCATTTATTTTGTTTACTTTTCGTTTGATGTTGCCTTTAATTTTCTTTTTTATTTCTTTCTATTTGCATATCAATGTGCAACGTTTTTTTTTTCGTCGTTTTGCCTTCTTACTTTTTTGCACGAATTTCGAGAGTACCCACACTCTCACACATACAAACGTTAAGTGCAATCGAAAAAAATGGCCGCGCGCACAAACACACACGCACACAGAGATACAGCAACAACTAACACACTGACACAGACGTGCACTTGTGCTGGCCCCCTTTTATTTTTTTTTTTATGTTTTACTTTTCGTTTTTTTTAGGGATACGTTAGTTTTTCGCGGTTTAATTTCTGCGCTGTTTTATAATTGCAATTTGGTGAGCGAAATTTACAACGCACAAATTTCGCTTTTTGTTGCTCGGCAATAATCGTTTTGGCTCTTCGCGTTGTTTACATGCCCGTTCCTCACACGAACCGAACCTCACACGTTGGAAATCACAGCATAAAAAACGAAAAGCCGAATTGCGTTTGCCTTCCTCACGGCAGCGCAGCAAAAACTCGAATGAAAAAAAATCACTACACTAGCGCAAGTTTTTTCATGCCGCCGTCCGTCTGCCGAGAGCGTAGCGCTCAAGCAGCTGTGTGCGTGTGTGAGAGCGGCGGACACTTCTCTTGCGCTCTTTCCACCACAGTTAAAAAAACGTCGTTGTCGTTTATTTGCATGCGCTTGCTTGTTTATGTTTTTTATAAGCGTACTTTTGCACGTTTCTTTTGCGGCGCGCTCTCGCAACTCCACTTCGCTCTCGTTCTCGCCGCTCTCTCCGCCAGTGACGAAGACCCGGCAACAACGGCTCTCTTGGCAGGCTGGCTTATCGTGTTGTTTCTTTTGTAACCAAGTTTTTATTCCGGTTTTATTTTTTTTTCCTACTGGCGCTTTAATTTCTGTTTTTTTGTTGGAGGCTTGACATGGTTTTAAATGTCCATAGCCGTTTGTTGTTGTTGTATTGTAACCAACCAATTAATGCACTTTAAATTTATGGATACAGTTACTATTTGTTTATTTTATTGATTAATTAATTAACTAATGTAAATTATTTAATAATTTGAAATAGCCTTGCTTAATTGGAAGTTGTGCAGCGATATTTTTCTTCTTGGCTGAGATATTAAATTTTATTAAAAATATTAAATTTTTTTTATGAAACTTTTAATAATAAAAAGTATTTAATTTTATAGTTTAAGGAAATATTGTGTCAAAAACCTTGGACCAAAAGATAAATAAATTCAATAACTTAAGACTAGGATAAAATCATAAAGACTTGTAAAAACTAATCAAAACTGAAATAAGAGAGAAACAAAAATTTATTTTAAACTTATTATATTATATTTATTATTATTATTATATTGTCGAAAAATTAAAAACTCTTCGAACATTTTTTAATAGAGATCCCCCCCAATGCTCCGTTCAGGAGCGACTGTCAAAATGGTCAGTCGCGTACGTAAAGTCGAGCGCGTACGACTTTAGGATACCCTGTACCACTAGCTTCCAATAAAATCCGGGTTCTTTACAAAAAACCAAAAGCAGAAGAATTTTTAAGCAAATATTTTTTTTTTGACCAATCGTTCCTATGGGAGCTATATGATATAGTCAACCGATTTCAATAAAATTTGATACAGTTCAAATACCTTAAAAAAGATCTGAATACCGAATTTAGTTCAAATATCTTTACAAACAAATAAAGCATATCGGATTTTGTATAAAAAACGTGTTTTTGGACCAATTGGTCCTATGGGAGCTATATGATCTAGTCAACCGATTTGGATTAAATTAAGTACAGTGCTTATGAACTATAAAATACTCACGAATGTCAAATTTGGTCCCAATATCTTAACAAACAAATGAAACACAACAAATTTTGTTAAAAAATCGATTTATTGCAAGATCGGACCTATGGGAGCTATATGATATAGTCAATCGATTTTGATAAAATTTGGTAGAGTGATTGGGAACTATAAAAAACTTTCGAATACCAAATTTGGTTACGATATCTTTATAAACAAACGAATTATTCATCTAAAACTTTTTTGTCGAGGTCGTCTCAAACACCCCTATGGGAGCTATATAATTTAACCCCGATATCAAAAAAATAAAATAAACTTGTCTCCTATGGAATAATATGGGATCTAATGTGAAAGTTTGGTAACTCTAGCTCTTACCATCTCTGAGATCTAGGCGTTCACACGGACGGGCAGACGGACAGACGGACATGGGTATATCGACTTCTCTATTCACCCTGATCATATTTTAGGTAACTTTCGAGTGTCTCCGACGTCTCCTTCTATATGTTACATGCATTTTCGGCTTGCACAAACTTAATGTACCCTTTGTACCATACGGTACAGGGTATAAAAATTTTGTAAATACTAATTCTCGTCGTGAATTTAAATTTTAAGTATATATAAAGAAACAGTTATTTTTAATCGTATTACTAAATTATTAAGCATGTAAAAAACTTAAAATTTTTCTCCAGAAAGCCGTTTTTCGTTTTTATATAATCTATTCCAAAAAGATCAGAATAGAATCATTTAATTTTTTGATTAAGTTATAATTTTTGGAAGAGACATTGAGGAGAGCTCTTGAAGAAATGATTTGAAGAATAGCAATGCGGTCTTTATATGCAGTAGGACTTACTAAGTTCTTTTTGTTTACCAAAAGTCTCTTTAAAATATTTTATATATTTCTTTAAATAAAGAATGGTTTAAATCAAATTCAAGTTGAAATAAATTAAATTGGAAAGTAAATGAAATTTATAATCCAAAACGACCCCTGGAGCAGATACTACCTTTCAGGCCCGGGGGATCGGGGAGCTTTCTTAGAGGCGCGGACTCGAGAGTCATTCGGGAAGTTCTTTGCTTAAAAAAAATATAGTAAATTATCATTCTTTATTATGAATTTTTCAAGTCATCAATTCTTTCAGAAATCCTTTCTATCAGGGGTGCCACAGAAAACCAAGCGGTTTTAAAACCGTTGTTAGCCATGTCTGTGGCACCAAGAATTGGAATTGAAATCGAATTGGTTTTCTGAGGCACCTCTGTATATCTTTTTTAAGGTTGATCTAACACTTTTAAACAATTATACGTATTTTTATGAATTAAGAAAAATTTCTAGAGGCCCGGATACGAGGTTTCCCCCGGGGCCCGTATATTCTCTCTACGCCCCTGCTACTTTAAGATGTTTGTCAAACGGGGTACCTGACACCCTTTTATTCGAATTATTAGAGATTAAAGGCAATCCGCCGATTTATGATTTAAGCTATAAATAAGAAATATAATAAATAAATAAATAAAAATAAATATTATATCCGATTTTAAAATAAAAATATATGATATTTTGCTTTAGTTTAATAATATTAATAATTACAAAAAATAAAAAATGTCTGATGAAATTATTTTTTAGGCTAATATTAAATTTATAAATCAACAAACATTTTTTTAAACTTATTCGTTTTACAATTTGGGAATAAAAAAACCTAAATAACACTTGCAATCTCAGAATTGCCTTACCGATATGAATTATTATATTTTATTTGACGATTTGTTTGCTTTTTCAATTACATTGTGCAAAAACCTTTTATTTTGTACACAAATATTACCAAAATTCTTTTAGCTATTTCAAATCAATTAAACGTTGCCAATTTCAAACAAATAACAACAATTTCAGCTCAGTTGGCAGTCCCAAACTGCACTTCACCTATCGATTAACAAATGAAAACGATAACTAAACCCAGTCGGCGACTATCGTTGCACTTGCACATCTCCAATGCACGCGCAATGTTTTTGTTTTGGCGCTTAAACTGTTAGTTGTCAATTGCTAATTGTGTAAATACCTAAAAAATTATGTCCGCATTATACCAAAGATTCATGAAAGTTCTTGAGAAGTGGCCAGCTGATAAAAGCAAAACCGGCAGGTAAATTAAGCAAATAAAAGAAACACAAGCAGCACATTGCATACATGGGGTTACTTTCTTAAAGTTCTTGTTATCTAACACAAAAATTTAGGCTTTAATGTTATTGGGCTTTCTTTAATTAGTTAATTATTGTTTCTTATGGCTAGAATTCTGCACATAAATTTAAAATCACAAATTAGAGCGAATTAATATATTTTTTGTTATTTCATAATTTTGTGGTCTGCCGCAGCCAGCTGTTTGTAGCGCGCAACAAGTTCCACACAGAATGTGGACTCTAATGCCAGTGGAATCCATTGTTTGATGGGTTTGGGATTAGTTATTTATTACCTTTTTATATCCCGTACCCATGGAATGTAACATAGTTCTTATTTATACCAAGTATTCTTTTGTTTCATAGCGCATAGATACCTCTGAATTGAAGCTATGGTATGGATTTTATTGGCTTTAAGGGCGTCAGCCGTTCTTGGCTTATTGGCATAAATATGCGGCTTCTGGAAACCACACAAGAAAAACCCTAGCAGAGTCAAACCGCACGATCTTGATAGCCAATTTATGTCAGCTAGGGTTAATAGCCTCCACTGTGTGACACGTAGTGCGCCGTCCTAGGACAGCATCCTCCTCAAATGCCTTGTCACCTGCTGTACGACGTGCGGATTGGCGTCTTCCTGTATGCGTCTTTTGATTGTTAACATAGCCATTCATCCATAAAGATGATTTTTCGCCCAAACGTTTGGAAACCCAGTTAGCCCATACGTTTGTGCTCCTGCCTCAATTGGATCTAGTAAGGATGTAGAACCAAGTTCTAGTCAAAGTTGTAAACCGCACACCAAATTGGTGATTTTTGAAAGAATTGGAATACCAAAACGATTGTCTCAAATTTGGCCACCAAATATTGGGCCACCACTGACGTAAAATGGACACTTAATTAATGGAATACTTAATTTTAACTCCCTAAGTGGAGCATAGAGCCTCTTGGTTACATTCATCGTGTTGTCGTTATAACGTGAAATTAGCACCTCCAATCCTCTGTGCTGGCTGCCGTAGCAGGGGGATTGACTAATAATTATTGGGTACCCCTTGGAGTCATGTTTCCATTATTGTTTTGTTCCATGTTATTCTGACATTTTTTATGAGACTCAATGAGTGATGGGTTCAAAGATTCTGTAGTTAAAAGCCGCCCCTGATATGGGGAAACAGACGTTTACCTGATGGCAATTTGGCTGCCAAAAAAGCATCAGGGTTTGTTGTGGACTGCTCTTAGCTTCAGGACTCTTCCTCGACCTTACCGGCTTGGGTGGCCCTACCGATAGCTATGCTACCGCCGGCATCGCTCTTGGATTCATCGCCTCTAATGAGCCTCCTCACCACGACAAGGTGGCAAGCCATGAGAGGGAACTTAATTAAATAATTCTGTTTAATTATTGAAAAGTGATCCTGCATAATGATTTGGCCTGAGAGTATAAAAATAAGCAATAGTTTAAACAGACGCTGCAAAAACAAAGGGTCTGCTCAGGACTTCTTCTTCTGTCATCCTCGTCTCCCAGTAGAGCATAGGGCTTAGGACGCCATAGGTACGGGTGAGACGTCGCGAATCTTCTTTAAAAACTACTTATTCCAATACTAACTACTTTTTGAATACTTTCAGACCTCAGACAGATATTTTTCTTGCCACGTCCGTCCGCCTTTCTGTCTCTCTGTATATCCGTCTATAGCTCTGTAGCTACCAAACTTTCAGATGAAACCCCTTACTTCATATGAGACAGGTGTATTTATTTACCCCTTTGGGGCCTGGGTCAACGTCTAGCCAATCCCCCAAATATGCAGCTCGATTATTACTAGCACACATATGATCCTTGACATGTCAGCCCGCCTGTCTGTCTGGCCGTATGTCCGCCAAAGACGAGCTACAGAGCAACCACACTTTTAGATCAATCTCTTACTTCATAGGAGACAAATTCATTTATTTACCCTTTTAGGGCCTGGGTCAATGTCTAGCCAATCCTCTAGATATGAACTTCGCATGCTTTAATTCTTAATTTCCAATTACAACAACACCAACATATCTTAGAATCACTTAAAACAAGTTAAGAAATCCAATTAATATTTTTCTTCACCCAAGGGATCTCGGCGAGCAAATACGCAAGCAAGTGACGCTATTAACTGGCGCTGCCAGTCTAGAAAAGCAGCCCTCTGTGGATTTAACCAAACAAATCGAGTCTTTGGAACGCATCTCCAATAACGTTTACGCCAAAAAATATCCAAGGCGCAACGCATCTACAGCAACTGGTCTAACAGCGGCTCAGTGCAGTCAAGTGCTGTCCTCGGAGTTTCTGCAGTATTTGAATGCGCCGCGCAAATAAAGCATTCACAATGTTTAAAACACTAAGCAGGCTAGTTCCCAGGCATATACAAGCAGCTGCCTGCAGCTTCTCAGCTGCAAGTGCCACAGCAACAACTACCACATCTGCCCACATACCCGTGCTCTGCCAAACCGCCATTGATTATCTGCAACCCGCCAGCAACTGCCGCTACATAGACATGACCTTTGGCGCTGGCGGACATACACGTCGTTTGCTGGATAGCTGCGCCGATTTGACAGTTTATGCCTTGGACAGAGATCCGATTGCCCATGAGCTGGCACAGCGTCTAAGCGAAAGCTATGCAGGCCGTTTAGTGCCGCTGCTGGGCAAGTTCTCGGAGCTGCCACAGTTGCTCGGAGCACATGGCGTTGAGCGGCATAGCATAGACGGCATACTCTTTGATTTTGGCTGCTCTTCTATGCAGTTTGACGAGGCTACACGCGGCTTTTCCATCTCACACAATGGTCCGCTTGATATGCGCATGGATCGTGGACGCAGTAGCGCAGATATTACTGCAGCCGATGTGCTGGCACGCGCTGAAGAAACAGATCTGGTTAGAATATTGCGCGTCTATGGTGAGGAGAAGTCGGCCAAGAAAATAGCGCGTGCCATTGTAGAAGCACGTGCCGCCTTACATCGCATAGAAACCACCAAACAGCTGGCAGATCTGGTTGCTAGTTGTCTGAGCGATGGTCCGCCACATCGTCTGGACAAGCTGCAAAGACCTACGCATGTGGCTACCAAAACCTTTCAGGCGCTGCGTATTTTTGTCAACAACGAGCTAAATGAGATCAACTATGGCATGTTGCTGGCTTATGAATATTTGCGCACCAATGGACGCCTGGTGGCCATCACATTTCACTCGCTGGAGGATACCATAGTGAAGCGTCACATCAATGGCAATGTTATTGAGGGTTTGGCTAATCCGCTGCCGCTCAAGTATTGTGGACACGATTTGACTCATGACGCCGAGCTGATGGAATCCTTTGTGCAAACCAAATGGCAGCAGTTACATCGTCATGTTGTGCTACCCGATGAGCAGGAGATTTCACGCAATAGTCGCAGTCGCTCCGCCAAGCTGCGTGCGGCAGTTAAGCTTAAGTAGAACTAGAATTTTATTTGGAACAAATTGTTAATAAATGGAGACACTGTGGTAAGTGTGGACTAGCCTCAAAAATTGTATTTGGTATCTTATCTATGGAAATTTTTTTGTTTTTTTGGAACTTCGGAATCTCTATTTATTTATATGTTTTGTATTTGTTTATTGTGTTTGCTTCTTATCTCCGTGATTACAGAAATTTATCTATGATTTGTTGGTGATTGTTTGTTTTTTGGTAGATTTGGAATTGGATGTTAAAGAGCAGGTACATAGAGAGAGAGTATATAGGAAAACGGGAAAATTTTAGTAAATCTAAATGCTCCTTAGCCCAGTTTGTTTCTTTCTAATGTAAAGCTTGAGTTCAAGACACTCTAAAGCCAACAAATAGACAATCAACAACAATGAAACCATTGCAGAAAACTCGGGATCATATTTTGTGGTCTAATGGTTATATAATAGATGCATCCACATATTATTTACCCACACCGCAAAGCGAAAGTTTTGTTTGTCAATACGCGGCATACGCATTGACCCCAAGAAACCCAAAACCGATAATCTTTCAAAAAATAAAAGCTGGCTGATAAGGCAGCACTACTCGGGATCAGCCGTATTGACGTGCTCCGGCCCACCTAGCTATCGCTATACATAGTCGCGCCATGTGGGCCAAACGCTCAGTTGCATTTTGCAGACGTAGCGAAGCAGTTGCGTTTAATCTGGGCGCGTATTCCTAACGAGATTTAAAACTTTTGAGCGTTATTTCAGTCGTGACGAGCCGGCGAAAAAAATGAGTGAGGCCAAGATTATTTCCGGCACACAGGTAGCCAAGTAAGTTATGATCCACCACCAATAAAGCTATTCCCAACTAAAATTACCTATTTTCACAGAGAGATACGCGAGGAGCTGCATCTGGAGGTGCAGCAGCTGCTTAAACGTTGCGCCAAATTTGTGCCGGGTCTACGCATTGTACAGGTAGGCGGACGCGAAGATTCCAATGTCTACATACGCATGAAGATCAAGGCCGCCACCGAGATTGGCATCAATGCCGTGCATGTTAAGCTGCCGCGCTCTATCACCGAAATTGAGCTCTTAGATAAGGTAAGCAAATCAGCTAACCAAAGTGCCAACTATGCGTTATATAATCTGTACTTTAATTGTGTCACACAGCTTACCGAACTAAATGAGGATCCTGAGGTGCATGGCATCATTGTGCAAATGCCACTAGACGCGGATACAACCATTGATTCACATCGCATCACCGATGCTGTTTCACCTGAAAAGGATGTGGATGGTTTGCACACAATGAACGAGGGACGCGTTGCCACTGGCGATCTTAATGGTTTCATACCCTGCACACCCTGGGGCTGCATTGAGCTGATCAAACGTTCGGGCATTGAAATTGCGGGTGCAAATGCTGTCGTACTGGGACGTAGTAAAATTGTGGGTACACCTGCGGCGGAGCTGCTAAAATGGGCACATGCTACGGTTACGGTTTGTCACTCGAAGACACGTAATCTGTCAGAGATTACACGCAGAGCGGATATACTGGTTGTTGGCATTGGCGTAGCAGAGATGGTCAAGGGCAGTTGGATAAAGCCCGGTGCAGTTGTGATCGATTGCGGCATCAATGTTAAGCCAGGTGAGTGGAGCAAGAAGTGATGAATTATAGAGCGCTTATTTCATTTTGAAGTAAAGAAAGTAAAGCCATTATAGGCTTATGAGGACCAATTCCCGTATTAAGCTTTTCGTGATTAGCTATCAAAATCAAAAAAAGATATGTATAGGAAAAAGTATCTAGTTGAGAAGTATTACCCAAGACATGGAAATAGCTAAGATTGTAAATCTTGCTCTACAACTCTGGCTAGAAAGATGGGGGAATGAACGTAAGATACGGACACTATAACATATAAGCCTACTAATAAAAGTCCACAACCTTGCCATGACTTAATCTACTACGAATTCTGGACTCCTAAGTGGAGCATAGAGCCTCTTCATCGTGTTGTCATTATAACGTGAAATTAGCACCTCCAACTCCTCTGTGCTAGCTGCCGTAGCAGGGGGATTGACCAATAATTGTTGGGTACCCCTTGGAAGCATGTTTCCATTATTGCTTTGTTCCATGTTATTTTGACATCTTTTATGAGAATCAATAAGTGATGGGTTCAATGATTCTTTAGTTAGAAGCCGCCCCGGATATGGGAAACAGACGCTTACCTGATGGCAATTCTGGACTGCTCTTAGCTTCAGGACTCTTCCTCGACTTTACCGGCATGGGTGGATACGATACCGCCGGCATCGCTCTTGGATTCATCGCTCCTAATGAGCCCCCCACCAAGACAAGGTGGCAATCCCCGAGAGAGGCCAAGACTTATAGAGGGTCCAAAATTTTTTCTTTTTAAATCTTTTTTAAGTTGTCATCAAAAAGGAAAGCAGTTTAGGACTTTTTAAATCAAACCTTGACAGGATAAATGACTGTTTTTCTTCTTCTTTACCTCTGCGAGGATCAATTCCTACATGTCTAGCGTGTTTTCCACCCATTTTAACTAGGCTAGGTAATTTAATAGATTTTAAAGGTTTAGGGTCTACACTAGAGAGAATAAGTCAATTTATTTTGTGCTTCATACCATATTATAGATAGTTTTAAAGGGTTTCCGGCGTATCCTTCCCAATTTGTCACAAACTTATAATAACTCTTACCTGAGGATACAGGGTATAATCAGTACTTTTGAGTTTATAAACCCTATATAAAGGGACATACTTTGTGATACTTTTTTCCTATCTCGTCTAAAATTAGTATTGATTAGACAATATTTGTTTGGTTTCCCAGTTTCTATGCAAATAAATTGCTGCATTTTAAAATTATCTCCAAATCTACTTTTAATCTTTTAAAAATAAATATTCCTTTAGCATTTGTTTATTTATAGAAGATTTTCTTTGCATTTGAATTAGTTGTATTTGAACATACTCGGCCGAGCTCCGGAAAACGAATCCGTATATTTTATTTTATTAAGATTCGTTTTAAAACCACGTGTTTGGTGAAGCCGTTTTCGTTGAAACTAGTATTTATGTAGTTTAAAACGGACTACTTTGTTTCAAGTTGATTTAAATCGAAATGTCAGGCCCAAAAGTGTTCGCATTTTAAACTGAAATAATTTTATATACTTTTTTTTATACTTGGATTATATTTACGCCAATTTCAAGTTTGATATTTATTAATAATAATTTTTTTTTTAATTAAACCCAATAATTAATTTTACATACATTTTAACACAAACTTGGAGCATGTCTTGCATAAAAAAAATTTCCCTTGTAATAAGAATAGCTTAGTCGTAGATAATTTCCCTCGAAAGGTGTTGAGCTTAGCTAAGGGAAATATGAGTGGTTAGCGACAGCCAAAAACGAACAAAATGTATTTTTATTTTTTCACAAACGAGGAATAGAAGTGAATAATCTTTATATTTTTATAAAAACTGGATCAATCAATACATATGTGAACTTATTAAACAAACAACTTTTAGTTCTATCCACGCATTCCATGAGATACTTTATATTTCCAATAATAAGAAATATCAGCTTTCAAAATAACAACCTTTTTGCTGACCAAAGTAGAAACCCTATTAGGATTAGAAACTGCCTAGGCCCCGCGGTTCGCCGATTAAATACTTTTTCATAAAAAAAAAAAACAGATGTTATTAAATCAAACTCTAATGAAATGCTTTAAACAAAGAAAAGGTGATTTCTCGGAACAAGAAGAATTTCATAATTCATTCTCGATCTGGCGCAGTGTCATCGCAATAAAATTTATAGTGGGGTATATTTGAATACTAAATAGACACATACGGAACAAACCTTTTTATACCCTGTACCGTATGGTACCAAGGGTATATTAAGTTTGTGCAAGCCGAAAATGTATGTAACATATAGAGGAGACGTCGGAGATACCCCAAAGTTACCTAAAATATGATCAGGGTGAATAGAGAAGTCGATATACCCATGTCCGTCTGTCCGTCCGTGTGAACGCCTAGATCTCAGAGATGGTAAGAGCTAGAGTTACCAAACTTTCACATTAGATCCCATATTATTCCATAGGAGGCAAGTTTATTTTATTTTTTTGATATCGGGGATAAATTATATAGCTCCCATGGGGGTGTTTGAGACGACCTCGAAAAAAAAAGCGTTTTAGATGAATAATTTGTTTGTTTATGAAGATATCGTAACCAAATTTGGTATTCGAAAGTTTTTTATAGTTCCCAATCACTGTACCAAATTTGATCAAAATCGGTGGACTATATCATATAGCTCCCATAGGACCGATCGGTCAAAAAAACATTTTTGCTTAAGAATTCTTCTGTTTTTGGTTTTTTGTGAAGAAATCGGACTTTATTACAAGCTAGTGGTACAGGGTATCCTAAAGTCGTCCGCGACCGACTTTACGTCCGCCATTTTTTCAACTTAAATTTTTTAAAAGATATTGTTGTAGATTGACTTGATAGAGAAATTAAAAAAAAAATTTCGATTTTGTGGAATATTAAAATATAATTTGCAAAATTAAGATTTTCGTGAATTTCTGAAAAATTAAATTTAAATGAAATATATACTTTTTTCTTTTTATAATTTTGTTTTCTTTTATAAAATAATAAAAAAATCACAGTTATAGAAGTTGTCAATAATTGTAGAAAAAATGGGATTTTTCAAAATAAATTTAAAAAGTAAATAAATTTAAATCATAAATATTGATGTATAAAGTTGTCCACTTCTCACTGGCAGATTCCTGCTTAGCACGTAAGTTTGTTGAAAAACATGTTCAATATTGGCGAAAATATTAATTTTTTAGGGGTCCATAGCCCCCCTCGGCTGCTACTTCCCTGCATTCGCTCATTTCTAATAGAGAACGGCTTAAAAGCTTTCAATATGGTTTGGTTTGTTTGTGAAAATTATTTTCGTAATAAACTGATTTAAAACGGCCTAGTTGCTTTGTCGGGAAATATTTTATTTTATATATTTAAAAAAAACTGGTGACAAATTTTTAAACTTCAGGGAAGTATTAACACCGAGTATAGTGAAACTGAACTTTTATTGTGAAAACGTTAAATTTAGCAATTTAAAATTAAGCAAAAATCCAAACAATGCCATCTAAAATTACTCGGACATTAAAAGTTTTAAGTCATAATAGATTTTTATTTTTTGTGATATATCATCTTAAAAAAAAATTTTTTTTGTAAAATTGGCTGAAAACTTCAAATAAAATCAGTGGAATTCCCAGATTGCTAGAAATTAAGTTAAGTTCTTTCGAAATTAATGTAAAATTCTCTAAGCGGGATGGCAGGAGGCGGAGCCCCTATCCTAGCTATCTATAGTAAAACTTAATTACCAGGTATGCATACCTAAAAAAGCTCTTGAAAAATTTATTTTCTGTTTTTATTATACGTAAGCAACGTCACGCCACAATAAATTGAAAAATAATATTTCAATTATATGTACAGAAAAAAACTTAAATAAAAATATTCACTTTTTAGAGATATATACAAAAAATTGCGTGCGTAAAGTCGGACGCGGACGACTTTGGGATACCCGATTTCTTCACAAAAAACCAAAAACAGAAGAATTTTTAAGCAAAAAAATTTTTTTTTGACCGATTGTTCCTATGGGAGCTATATGATATAGACAACCGATTTCAATAAAATTTGACACAGTGATTAAATACCTTAAAAAAGATCGGAATGCCAAATTTATTTCAAATATCTTTACAAACAAACAAAACACATCGAATTTTGTATAAAAAACGTGTTTTTGGACCGATTGGTCCTATGGGAGCTATATGATCTAGTCAAACGATTTGGATTAAATTTGGTACAGTGCTTAGGAACTATAAAATACTCAAGAATGTCAAATTTGGTCCCAATATCTTAACAAACAAACGACACACAACAAATTTAGTTAAAAAATCGATTTTTTGGAAGATCGGCCCTATGGGAGCTATATGATATAGTCAACCGAGATTGTTCAGATTTGGCACATTGCTTAAGTGCTCTAAATTATTTCCAATCGCTAAATCTAGTTACTCCGGAAGTCCCTGAGACCCTAGCACACGTACTCTGCGACTGCCCAGCCATCTCTAGACATCGTTTGACCACCCTAGGAGAACCAGCGTTTGTCGGTCTAGAAGAGGTGGCCAGCCTGCAAGTTGGGCGGCTACTTAATTTCGCTAAAAAAGTAAAATTTTTAACCGACCATCACTTTGCGTAATAACCTCAAATCTGGCACAGCTAAGACCAAAAGGTCTATGCTAGGCTGCACTCTGTTGTGGCCGGCCAGTGTAACCTAACCTAACCTAAATCTAGTTACGATATCTTTATTAAAAAACAAAATATAGCAAATTTTGATTTATAAAAGTTATTTTGGTCGGAGGGTCCTATGGGAGCTATATGATATAGTCAACCGATTTTAATGAAATTTGGTACAGTGATTGGGAACTATAAAAAACTTTCGATTGCCAAATTTCGTTACGATATCTTCATAAACAAACGAATTATTCATCTAAAACGCTTTTTTTTGTCGAGGTCGTCTCAAACACCCATATGGAAGCTATACAATTTATCCCCGATATCAAAAAAATAAAATAAACTTGTCTCCTATGGAATAATATGGGATCTAATGTGAAAGTTTGGTTACTCTGGCTCTTACCATCTCTTAGATCTAGGCGTTCAAACGGACAGACCGACGGACAGACGGACATGGGTATATCGACTTCTCTATAATTTCATATATTAGGTAACTTTGGGGTGTCTCCGACGTCTCCTTCTATATGTTACATACATTTTCGGCTTGCACAAACTTAATATACCCTTGGTACCATACGGTACAGGGTATAAAAAGTTATAACAATTTTATTGTTTGGTGGTACTGACTTTAGCCTTGATTATGGAATCCTAAGGACTACTTGTAATTTTTACCAATTCATTGGTCACATTGGAATCAAGTCACGAAGATGGTGAAAATTAAACATAAGTTGGCACATAGTTGTACTAGATAGTCCTTAGAGAAAGGTGGCACATTACTTTTTAAAAATAATATAAGGCTGTTATTAATGCTAAAAGGATTTCAATCCAAACTTATAATATAAGTGGAGAGCCCGGCAGACGTTGTCTTGTCCAAACTTTGTGAATACTCTTAAAGTGTATAAACATCGTAAGATTAGCTTATCTAGACAATCATAAGATTTTTGGATTAGTTGACTTTCGTGACTCTCTAAAAAGACGTATGGACGAACTTAAGTATTCTTAAGAGAGCTCGCATCTCTAATAAATTTATACCCCACAAAAACTACATTTCAACCCCTTTGCGACTACGCTTCTGTCTGCACTTAATGTCCAATACCCGGAAAAGTATAATAATTTATACTTTAAATGTTCGAGGTAAAAAGATTATTTATCTAACTTTATAAATGACAATGTCCTAATGAATAAATTATAAAAATAAACCTAACTAAATTATTATTATTGCAAAAAATGGGAAGAAGCTAGAAATAAATTTAAAGTCATGACGCGTCAGTTGTACCTACTCTTAAGTGGAAATAACTCTCAGTAGAGATCTTGCAGTTGGAAACAGAGGATCGCTTCGAATTCGGATTTTTTGAAAAAAAAAATAAACCCAAACAAATTTCAAATTCAGAAAAATAGATTTTGTTAATAAATAAAGTTTGGTAGGTGAAAAAATAATTAAATTTGTAGAAAAACTGAAAACTTAGATCTGTTGCATTTCTTATAAGACCCGACAATGATATTTTAAGTATATCCAGAATAAAATTATAGAAAAAGTGCATCATCTTTAATATCTTTCTATAACTTTTTAAGAACCATAAAATTTTTGGTTTTTAAATATAGAAATCTTTTCCTCTAAATATCATTTAGCGTCTTATCTCAAGATTTGTTTGTGCATTTGACCCCTGGGTGAGCCAATACCCAACAGCTGATAAGATGCCTGCTGTTCTAGTACTTTTCCTGTCGATATTTTCCAACAGTTCCAACTATAAAAACTGCCGAAATTTTCCAGCTTATTGATGCGCTTTATCATTACAGATCCAACCAAGGCAAGCGGCACACGCTTAGTGGGTGACGTGGACTACGAGGAAGCCAAATCCGTAGCGGGCTACATAACTCCAGTACCGGGTGGCGTTGGACCCATGACCGTAGCCATGCTTATGAAGAATACAGTGCGCTCAGCGCTGCGAGCTGCCGAAAGACAAATGCGTCTACACTGGTCGCTGACGCCATTGCAAATCAAACCGCTGAGTCCTGTGCCCAGGTAGCTGCATATAAAATAGTAACCAAATGCTTAAAATTAATGCCTATCTTTTCCGATATATAGCGATATAGATATAGCACGCGCCCAGCGGCCCAAGGACATAGCTGTGCTGGCCAAAGAAATTGGCTTGGAAGCGCGTGAGGTGTCGTTGTATGGCAACAAAAAGGCAAAGATTGCCTTAAGTACGCTCAATCGCTTGGCTGATCGTGAAGATGGTTTTTATGTGGTAGTGGCTGGCATAACACCCACACCTTTGGGCGAAGGCAAGAGCACTACACTTATGGGACTTGTGCAGGCACTGTGCGCACACAGACAACGCAATTCCATTGCTGCACTGCGTCAGCCCTCGCAAGGTCCCACATTTGGCATCAAGGGTGGCGCTGCGGGAGGTGGCTATGCACAGGTCATACCCATGGAAGAGTTTAATCTGCATCTAACTGGGGATATACACGCCGTCAGCGCGGCCAATAATCTGCTAGCGGCGCAACTGGATACACGCATATTCCATGAACGTACACAACAGGATAAGGCACTTTATGAACGTCTGGTGCCCAAGATTAAGGGTGAACGTAAATTCTCGGCTATACAGCTACGTCGTTTAAAACGTCTGGGCATATGCAAAACAAATCCCGATGAGCTGACGGAACAGGAGTATGGCGCCTTTGCAAGGCTTGACATTGATCCTGACACGATCATGTGGGAACGTGTAGTTGATATCAATGATCGCTATTTGCGCAGCATTACGGTGGGTCAATCTCCCACAGAGAAAGGATTTACGCGTCAGAGTAGCTTTGCCATCTCGGTGGCTAGCGAGATAATGGCTGTGTTGGCCTTGGCTTGTAGTCTCAAGGACATGAAAGAGCGCTTGGGTGCCATGGTGGTGGCTTTTGATAAAGCCGGTAATCCTGTCACAGCTGATGATCTGGGCGTTACTGGCGCCTTAACTGTGCTGTTAAAGGATGCTTTGGAGCCAAATTTAATGCAATCATTGGAGGGCACACCTGTGCTGGTGCATGCGGGACCTTTTGCCAACATAGCGCATGGTTGCAATTCCATCATAGCCGACGAAATTGGCTTAAAGCTGGTGGGCAAAGGCGGTTTTGTGTGCACAGAAGCTGGTTTTGGTTCTGATATAGGCATGGAAAAGTTCTGCAACATCAAGTGCCGCACATCTGGTCGCAAACCAAATGCAGTGGTGCTGGTGACCACAGTGCGTGCTATTAAGATGCATGGTGGTGGTGCTGCAGTCACACCAGGTGCGCCACTCAACAAGCAGTATACGGAGGAGAACCTGGAGCTACTCGGCAAGGGTATTGGCAATCTGCAGCAGCACATAGCTAATGGACGCGCCTTTGGCATGCCTGTGGTGGTGAGCATTAATGCGCATGTAGCCGATACCAAGGCTGAGCATGAGTTGCTTAAAAAGGCTGCATTGGAGGCAGGTGCATATGCAGCTGTTGTGGCCACGCACTGGTCCGATGGTGGTGCAGGTGCTACGGAGCTGGCCGATGCAGTGATTAAGGCGTGTGAGGCGGGCAATCAGTTTAAGCTTTTGTATGAGCTGGATTTGCCTTTGACTGAGAAGATAGCCAAGATTGCTACTACAATGTATGGTGCAGGCAAGGTGGTGCTTTCCGAGCAGGCACAGAAAAAAGCTGAACTTTTAACCCAAGCGGTAAGTAAAGCAGAGAAATGTTTATGAAACTGTATATGAAACTTATGCTGGTCTCTTTTAGGGCTTTGGCAAGCTGCCCGTTTGCATGTCCAAGACATCCGCCTCTCTTACGGGTGATGCCAAAATCAAGGGTGCACCCAAAGGCTTTACGCTTGATGTGGAAGATGTGTATGTGTCGGCAGGTGCTGGCTTTATTGTGGCCATGTGCGGTGAAATATCCAAAATGCCAGGACTAACAACGCGTCCCTGCTTTTATGATATTGATCTTAATACGGAAACTGGACAAATTGAGGGACTGTTCTAAATGTATATGGCTTTATGTGCTTATATGACAAAATGTCTGTTTTTTTTTAGTAAAATAATTGGTTATATATGTGTATATAACCATGTACTGTTTATATGGACAGCCTTTTCCAAATGGATAGGCTATTGACGAAGCTCTTTATGTAATCCTAAATTGTTATATTTTTTGTAATGCATGCAATTCATTGTATAAAAAATTATTTGAATATTTAGAATTAAGTTTTAAAATGTAAACGCAAATATAACGTGATAAATTTGAATAGAATCCCACTGGATTTTCACCGATTAAGATTATAGCTGCGTGACACGAACAAATGTAACGAAATCAATCGCTTGCTTAGCAAAAAACTCTCTGCTCACGATAGAGAACACGATCGTGAGCGCGAGCTTGATTTGCGTGATTCGCCAGAGCAAGACAAATCGCCATTCGTTACATGACGACGAACTGGAAGACTCTGATCCAGCCAGCGATCAACAGTTGCATGGTCATATTGTTTATCGCAAAGAGAATTGAACCGATAAGAAAAAAATCCTGGAGTACACTTCTAAGAACTAGCAGCTGCAGCCCAAGTCTTATGCTGCCGAGGAGGCACAACGCTATGGCAGCCGTCATCGATATGTAGATCCCGCAGAGTTGCCCTTTGAGCAGCCACCACCACCAGCACTGCCATCTTGTGGACACAATAAATACGCTGCAATGCATTCACCGCCGCGTTCCGATTTGGGCCATGGCCAGCGGACGTCTGACCAGCACGAACGGCATTTAGACGAGGCACCGCCAGTGCGCAGGCACTCCCGTGAAAGAAAACGCGACAGAGAACACTATTCACGCAGCAAAGATCGCAATCCTCGTGAGGATGAGAGTTTGCCGTACATACAGAGCTTGGAAAAAATTATGGAACCCTCGGCCATGCGCTATGCTGCCGATGTGGCCGAGCGCAAACCCAGCAGCTCGGTGGGACAACGGCGCGAGAGCGACTATGCGCGTGAATACGCACCATCCAGCGCCAGCAATGTCTCGCCCAGGGAACGTTTCCATGATGCCAAGGACAAATTTCGCGCCATGGAGTGCAATGGCAGTCGCTACGATCTGGCGGCAGTTGAGCAGGACAGCAATGGTAGCGGCAGTGGCTCGACACTTCATCGTCGTGGCTCTGTCGAACCTCCAGCCTGTGGCCAATGGAGTGATGAGGAGCCACAAATGCAGAGTTTACGCGAACCTGTGGCGAATCGCTCACGCACACGATCATGCGATGTCTGGCATCAGGCAGAACAACCATTACGTCATGAGCGTGCAGAGCGTAGAGATGTGCGTGAACGCGATAGAGATCAATACAATTGTCGTGGTGCTGAAGTAGCCCAAAGCAGCAAAGAAACACGTCGTGAGCACTCGAGAGATACTTATCGTCATGAGCCCGTGTCCACCTCCGCTTCTTCAATAAGACACTTTCAAAAAGAGATAATCCGATTTCTGCAACAACTATCTGTTTTATAGTCCCTTTGAGGGTTTAGTTTTAAAGCTGAATTTGGAAATTTGTCATAAAATCATTCTATGACGTTTGGCTCTTTGTAATTAAAGTAATCTTTGCTTTCGAGATCATTTTACAGACGTCACAATTTGGCTGAAAATGTTGCCCAAAATCTTTAGTTGACAATCGGCCTGGCGATGTGCTGTAGGATAAGCTAAATTAAAAATAATTTGGTCAATGAATTGAACATTTTGATTCAGTAACTTGAAGCTCCAGCTACAGCACCCGTCAGGCAAATGGGTTCGGCCAAGATTATTTCCGGCACAAAGATATCCAGGTAATTTATAAAAACATAGCAAACAGCTGCCTCTTCTTTAATTTTAATGTCACACAGAGAGATACTTAAAGAGCTGCGTCACCAAGTGCAGCAACTGGCTAAGCGTGTGCCAAATTTTGTGCCTGGACTGCGTATTGTACAGGTGGGCGAGCATAATGATTCCACAATATATATACGTATGAAAATGAAGGCGGCCAAAATGATTGGCATAGATGCGGCACACATTAAGTTGCCGCGTTACGTCACAGAAATCGAAGTGTTGCAAAAGGTAAGCAAATGTACTCAGATTAGAACCTCCATTATATACAATTTACTTCACAGCTCGGCGAACTTAATGACGATCACAAGGTGCATGGCATTATGGTACAAATGCCAATGGACTCGGAAACACCCATTAATTCTGATCGCATAACCGATGCCGTTTTGCCTAAAAAGGATGTGGATGGTTTACACACAATCAATGAGGGTCATGTAGCCATTGGTGATCTTAGTGGTATTTTGCCCTGCACACCTTGGGGCTGCATTGAGCTGATCAATCGTTCGGGCATTGAAATAACTGGAGCAAATGCTGTGGTGCTGGGACGCAGTAAAATTCTTGGCACACCTGTGGCCGAAATGTTGAAATGGGCAAATGCTACTGTTACTGTATGCCACTCGAAGACACGTGATCTGCCAGAGATTACACGTAGAGCAGATATACTTGTTGTGGGCATTGGTGTGCCGGAAATGGTGCAAAGCAGCTGGATAAAGCCCGGTGCGGTTGTGATCGACTGCGGCATTAATTTTAAGCCAGGTAAGCTGATAAACAGTTGTAAAGATGGATATAATGAAGAAGACAGGAGCTCTTGTGGCCACATATTGTATTTCATCATCATCGTGCTCTATTATCAATCATCTTTCCTTCATGGATGCAAGCTTCCTCTTCGAAGACTGAACTTAGTTTTAAACTAACGCTCTGAATTCATTGCAGATCCGGATAAACCAAACGGCACACGCTTAGTAGGTGATGTAGACTTTGAACAAGCCAAGTCCGTAGCTGGCTACCTAACGCCAGTACCGGGTGGCGTAGGACCCATGACCGTAGCCATGCTTATGAAGAACACTGTGCGCTCGGCGCTGCGAGCTGCCGAAAGAAAAACGCGTTTACATTGGACCATAACGCCATTGCCAATAAGACCGCAGCGACCCGCACCCAGGTAAGCAATATATAAAGCTAATCCACATGACTCCTTGACTTATGCCTTACTCCACTGCCAAAAGCGATATAGATATTGCGCGTGCTCAGCGGCCCAAAGACATAACTATGCTGGCCCAGGAAATGAATCTTAAACCGAGAGAGTTTACGCTGCATGGTACAAAAATAGCAAAGATTGCTCTAAACATATTCGATCGTTTGGCCGATCGTGAGGATGGTTCCTATGTGGTCGTTGCTAGTGTAACACCAACGCCCCTGGGCGAAGGCAAATGCACCACATTGATAGGGCTTGTACAGGCGCTGTGCGCGCATAGAAAACGCAATGCCATTGCTACGCTGCGTCAGCCCTCTCAGGGACCTACCTTTGGCATTAAAGGCGGCGCTGCAGGTGGTGGCTATGCACAGGTCATACCTATGGAGGATTTTAATTTGCATCTAACTGGAGATATACACGCCGTGACCGCGGCCAATAATCTTGTAGCAGCACAGCTGGACACGCGTATATTTCATGAGCGCATGCAAGAGTATAAGGCACTTTATGAACGCCTAGTACCCAGAATTAAGGGTGAACGTAAATTCTCGGCTATACAGTTACGTCGTTTAAAACGTCTGGGCATTACCAAAACTAATCCCGATGAGCTGACGAAACGGGAGTATAGCGTTTTTGCAAAGCTTAACATTGATCCGGAGACGATTATGTGGGAACGTGTTGTTGATATTAACGATCGTTTTTTGCGTAGCATAACAGTGGGTCAATCTCCCACTGAGAAAGGAATGACGCGTCAGAGTGGCTTTGCCACCACGGGTGGCAGCGAAATTTTATCTGTGCTGTCCTTGTCTTGTTGCCTTAAGGATATGAAAAGGCGTCTTGCCGCCATGGTGGTGGCTTTTGATAGAACTGGTCAGCCTGTTACAGCCGATGATCTGGGCGTCACTGGTGCCTTAACTGTGCTGTTAAAGGATGCACTACAGCCAAACTTAATGCAGACACTGGAGGGCACGCCCGTGCTGGTGCATGTAGGACCCTTTGGAAATATAGCGCATGGCTGCAATTCCATCATAGCCGACGAGATAGGCTTAAAGCTGGTGGGCAAACGCGGCTTTTTGTGCACTGAAGCCAGTTTTGGTTCTGACATAGGCTTGGAGAAGTTCTGTAACATCAAGTGCCGCAGATCAGGACGCCAACCCAATGCAGTAGTATTGGTCACTACAGTGCGTGCTATTAAAATGCACGGTGGCGGTGCGCTGGTCCAAGCGGGCGTTCCATTAGACGCACAATACTGTGAGGAAAATCTGGATCTATTGGCCAAGGGCGTGTCCCATTTGCAACATCATATTGCCAATTGCTGTCTGTTCGGCATGCCTGTGGTGGTGTGCATTAATGCTCACCAAACCGATACCCAAGCTGAGCATGAGCTGCTGCAGGAGGCAGCTTTGGAGTTTGGCGCATATGCAGCTGTGGTGGGCACGCACTGGTCGGATGGTGGTGCTGGTGCCATAGACCTGGCCGACGCTGTTATCATGGCGTGCGAAGAAGAGAGCAATGAATTTAAGCTATCGTATGAACTGGAAATGTCATTGATGGAAAAGTTTACGAAGATCGCAACGACCATATACGGTGCAGGCAAGGTGGAGCTTTCCAAGTCCGCACAAAAGAGGGTGAACTTTTTAACTAGGGCGGTAAGTGCAGCAACAAAATGAAGTTACTCTTCTGTACTAAAGCTAATTCTTTTAGGGCTACGGCGAGCTGCCCGTTTGTTTATCCAAAACGCCAGATTCATTAACGGGTAACTCCAGTATCAAAGGTGTGCCTAAAGGTTTTACGCTTAGGATTGAGGATGTGTATTTGTCAGCGGGCGCAGGCTATGTAGTGGCCATGTGCGGTGAATTTTCCAAAATTCCGGGTCTACCAACGCGTCCCTGCTTTTATGATATAGATCTAAATGCCGAAACTGGACTTATTGAGGGGTTGTTCTAAAAATATTTCGTAGAAATTAGTTTTAAAGTACTTTTAAAAGTATAAATCTAATATGTGCAAGAAAATGTATGTAGCTATTTTATTTATGATAAATTAAATTTATAAGTTAGACAAGGCAGTTTTGGAATTAGTATTCAAAAAATAGATTTGTTTAAGTTTCCAATCTATTCGAGCTTATTTTGTCAATAACTTACATTTGGTTTAATAGGGTACTCCAGAATGTCATTTAAAGTCCACAAAATTGCACATCCCGTGATACGACAATTCATTTTGCGTACTGCTGTGGTCAAATATTTGGGCAATATCCTGAAGCTAAACTGGGCACATTGGCAGAATCAGCTAGTGAAGATGTACATCTCAAAAGTGACGGACAATGGGTTTCCAGATGAACCAAGTAATAGCATTGCAGAGTTAAGAGAGAAAGTTCTTAAGGCTTATGCGATGTTAAAGCGGGAATACTTAGCGTTCGAGCAATACATTGGAGACAAACCGGAGCACTGCGATTGCTCCGAATACTTTCAAGCGAAATCATCATTAAGCACGGCATCAATGTATTTAATGATATATGCTTTGACATAAGGCTTCGATGAGATTAAACAAGCTACAAATTAAAAAAAAAATTGTTAAATAAATTTAAATATTTGTTATAGGAGAATAAAATAAAAGGTTTTTCAATAAGAGCGCAACAAAAGTTTTTTTAAATAAAGCATAAACGGTTTTGGATCTCAATGAAATTCTTAATTGCTGTGAAAGTACATTCGATGCCATTATGTACGGAACTCGATTTCTTTTGCATGACCACCACGGGCACGCTTGCAGAAGTCCAGACGCTGAACCCAATTTTCGAAGATGATTTTTCGATGCATAAATCCGGATCATTTTCAAGTTGTTGCTCAGCCCAATTCACGAACATACGACGCTTCTGTTGGTCAAGCGCCTTCAGTTCTTGCGTCAAATTCAACTTGTAAGGATATAGGCCATAGATCTTTTCGCAAAATTCGCCACAACGACGTCACAGAGATGCCCAACGCTTGAGAACGACGTGTGAGAGACTGATTTGGGTATTCACACTGGCACGGGAACATTTTGTACTGTGCCTGTGGATTGAAATATTTCCACTAGACGCTCAATTGCTGATCTGGCAGGACAATTATGACGACCATAAATTGAATGTAGCGCTCTTAAAGTCGAGGCGACTGACTCCGAATTTCGGTAGTAAATTTTAATAATTTTGACTCGGTCTGTTGGATCGTATATGTCATAGAGAACGGGGAAAAATATGACGCCGTTTACTGTTTCTACCGTTCTACTTTTGTAGCGTCTCTATTGAAAACCCAGATTCTTATAAAAAACTAATCTGGAAGGCATATTCTTTTGGAATGCAATGGTGACGTCTTTGAGAGGAAAGTGAAAAGTACCTCCCTCAATGCCAATGTCACAAAATCCTTTGTCGTTCTCCATCAGAAGCCGACTTCAGTTCCGGAAACGACAGCCTCACGATCCCAAATATCTTGTAATCCAATTCAGCCGTCAACAATAATGGACGCTTCTAGCTGGTGAAACGGCTTCAGCTTACTTGAGCGGACTCAATTTGCATCTTGTATAGGGGCTCCGTGAGGCTCAAGGTCTGTTGGTTGCAGTAAGCTTCGCCACAACGAGCGTCACAGACCCGATGCCCAACGCTTGAGAAGCGAACGTGTAGAGAAGTTGCTGATTTGGGCTACACCCTGTCAACAAGTATGCGCTTAGCAAGGTAAGGAATATTCTTGACACTTTACGACAACCTGCTTCTGAAATTCGTCAACTATGCTTGCGAAACATGAATCGTACTGTGCCTGTCGATTCAACTGCTCTCCAGTTCACGACGTACTTTTTCGTAGACAGGTTCCTGGGATATCAGATTTTACAGATTGAAATAAGTAATAACAAAAGTAACTCTCATCTCTCTTTCTTATATGGCGCAGAAGCATAAGTTGTGTCACGGACAGATGCATCTGTTCTTGGGGTGTTTGAGAGAAAAATTGTTCGTAAAATCCTCGGTCCCGTTTGTTTTGAGGACGACTTTCGCATACGGATGAACCACGAACTGTGCGAGCTCTACGATGACATAGATGTTGTCCAGCGCATCACAATATAACGTCTGCGCTGGCTCGGACATATCATACGTATGGATAACGATGCGAAAGCTGTCGAAGGAAGACGAAGGGAACGACCACGACTCCGATGGTAAGATCAAGTGGAGGATAACCTATCCTCCCTTGGTATTTCTAATTGGAGAGGCCAAAGCAGAGACGCCTGGCGAGAGCTGTTGAGGTCGGCCGTAACACGAGAACGGGTTGTCATGGCACACAATGAATGACAATAAATGAAATAAGTAATAGAATATATTTTTCACATATTTTCCAATTTAAATCTTTTCTCTCTCCAGGACATTTTCTTATTATTATTTCATATTTATAACAATTGAAAAAAAGCTTCACTTAAGTTTAGTTTTTTTAAACGCAACATTACATAACTTTATAGTGACCGTACAGAAGTGATATTTTCAATTACATTGGACATTGATAAAATTTGAGAGGAGATTATATACCGGACAAAACCAGAAAGGTTGAAGTAGTTAACATTGTGCTGAAGACGAACGGCCACAGACAATGCCGTGAGTCCACTAATTGGGCGTCAAAAATCAATGCCAGCGAAGCCGAGACATTCATTACTTCCCAAATGTATTACTTTAGTTCAATTCATGATCGTATCGTTTCTATCTGGTCACTCTATAACAAAGAACAAAATGAAAAATCCATCCTAAACAAATTTTGGTTTATAGTAGCATGTACTATTTATAAAATGGAATTTCAATACGACCCGATTTAGTATTGACTGCTTCCCAGCAGCTGCATGCAAAAGTTGAACGATCCATATGATCCGTATATAGTTTGCCATCCAAATGATCCATTTCATGCTGCGCTATGCGTGCATTCCAATCATTAAGTTCCAGTTCAAAGCCGGTACCTACTTTGCCAATGCCCGTCAATTTAACGCCCGCATAACGCTCCACTTCGGCGGAGTAACCGCGCACACTCATGCAGCCTTCAGGATGTTTGTACACAGTGTAATCGGTTATAACCATTTTAGGATTAACAATTACCTGCGTGAATGAAATTTGTTTTAGTGCAAATTGTTATTATCTGTGCTATATCAAACTCACTGTCAAAGGCAACTCGGAGATTTTGCGCGCCTTATATATATGCTCCGGCAGGTCCATTTTGAGGCTGCTTTTAACCTCCATTGCTATGATGCGCAATGAGACACCTATCTGAGGAGCTGCTATGCCCACGCAATCGTACTTACGCATCACCTTTATCATTTTATCGATTATGGCATTGACCTCGGTACTGTTTAGGTGCTCCGTAGGCACCTCGCTGGCGACCTGTCGCAAAACTGGATCTCCAATTTGTGTAAAGTGACTGTAGGGTGGCAAATTGTTGCGCTCGGTTTCCCAAAGGCTTTGATACCATTTTTTTAAAGATTGTGCTTTGGTTGGGCTACTACTGAAGTGTCGTCCTTGCAATTTGGACAGCTTGTGCAAGAGGATATGTGGTTTAATACGCAGCAACATTTTTTGGCGAATAATAGCCGGCGAAATTATGCAAAGGCTATCTAAATGCACTTACAAAACAGCTGATTGTGCAAGCGCAGTGGCAACGCCATGGCAACAGCTGTCAAACAATAACAACCAGGGCTGCATAATTAGTAAATGAGCGGTTGTTTTTTAATATTTATTTGGCGCGTTTAATTTAAGTTCTTTGCGCAGCGGGATTTTATATACCGTGCGGAGCACTTTAATTTTGTGAGAGTTAAAACAAGTGAGAGTGAAGCAAGCTAATAACTTTTAAATCAAGTGAAATAAAAGTACATACATGTAGCAAAGTGGCAGCAATCATTTAAATTTTGCATTTA
>JBAMAX010002670.1:0-26437 GCA_037043745.1 Chymomyza amoena | reverse complement strand
AACCTCCAAAATATCTCTACTTATGGATCTTTTCGAAGAAGCCAGCCGAATTGGGTTGTATTTGATCCCGGGTTTAAATTCTGCGACCCCAAAAACAAAAATTGTTGGTTTTAATAAGTGTTTTTTTTTTTTTGGAAATTTAAAGTAAAGAGATTATAAAGCAAGAAATCTGGCTTCAAATACAAAACTTCATAGTTTGGTCAGATTGGGCTATTTTTAAGAGAATTTTATCAATATATATTTATTATTTAATTTTAAATTGATAATTCTTCAGTTCGCTGAATTAATGTTCTATTGCAAAAAAATCTCTTAAAGAAAATATTCAAAAAAACTCTCTTCTATGAAATCGTTTTGCAGAAACCAGACGAACTGGGTTGTTTTTGATCTCAGTTTTGGATTCCGTGAGCCCAAAATACTGAAAAAACATTTGTTTTATTAAGTAAAGTGCTTTAAAATTGTTTTATTAAAGAGATTATAAAGTCAGAAATCTGGTTTTAAAGATAAAACTTCATATTTTGGCCAGATTTTGAGCATTTTATCAAAAAAATAAATTAATTATTCTTTAGCCAAATAGTTTTAAAAAAGTTAGTATACTACAAATTTTTAATAAAAGTTTAAGTAACGTCACGCCATGTACCTAAAATCGCTTATTAAGTCTTAATAAAAAAAACTAGAGAGGTCTTTTATGATACAATAATTTAGCGACATTAACTCACATTATTTTAAATAATAAAAAAAAAGAGATTTTTAACAAAGATTTGACTTAAACAGACGATTGTTTCTTTGAAACGTAACGCCATGTTCTGCGCACAACTTTTTATGCTTAAGACTGATTGTTGTCCATTTTTAAAGAAAGTTTGTTGCTACCTAACGTCGTCACATAAACATTTTGTCAAAATTTGATCGTGCCTCAAAACCAACTACAAGCTAACGTAACGCCAAAAAGGAAAAGCGTATATATGACACTAATGGGGTATTAAAGGGATCCAAACAAATTTCATTATTTAGATAAACATTTTGTCAAAAAACTGAGTACAAGCGTAACGTCACGCCAAATTGGAAAAGCGAATATGTATATGACGCTAACAAATTTCTATGGGGTAACAAAGGGATCTAATAAAATATTAATTATTTACATAAACATTTTGTCAAAATTTGATACGAGCGTAACGTCACGCAAAAATGGAAAAGTGCATATATGACGCTAACAAATTTATATGGGGTAACAAAGGGATCCAAAAAAAAATAGTCAAAATTTGATCGTGGTTAAAAATCAACTAGAAACCTATAATATTTTTGCATTATTATGGTAACTAGTTTGTCCTTTGAACAAAAAAATTAATATCTTATTTGGATTTAATTTTTCCATTACTAAAAATAGCTTAGCTGCTTGTTGTTAACATTGCTAAACTGATAGATTTTTAATCCATAATTTGATTAAATGGAAATCTTTGGAAAATTTGCTTTAATCAATTTTGAAGAAATCGTTACCATTACAAAATTGGAAACAATATTACGCCTAAGAGAAAGAGAAAAATTACTTTATGTAGTTTAACCTATTTAATCGATTTTATTATGTAGTTTAATACAATCGATTAAATAATTTTAAACATAAGTAAGAAAAGCAAAGAATTCGAGTTACATCTTGTTTTAAGTTCAAGAACTAAATTTCGTGAAAAAAACAACAAGATTTGACTATTTCAACTTATCCCATAGTAATTCTTGCCATTCTCCGACACAAAAATCTCAAACTAAAGACAGCTTGAATTCTTTATAGTTGAAAAAACAATATCTAACCTATTTTCAGACTAACAGATCTTGAAATACGCCTAGAACATATTTATCAGTTATTGCTGCTGCTCCTTTTTACGATGCATATTAAATATGCCGGAAATGAGTTCTGTATAGGGTATATTGCTTTTTTAAGGCTTCATTAACTTGAGCCTCAGCCTCTTATCAGTTATCGATAGATTTTAGAAATTTATTTTACGAGCCTCTGGGCATAAATTAATTAGCCTTGGTAACTAATATTGGCAACAAAGTTAGCTGGAATGTTTTGCCGGCAGTTAGGCAACTTTCTTATAGGCTGTATGGGTTACATTTTAACGACTCTCGGCAGCAAAGTTATGGTCCAGGAATATGAGCAGAGAGACGTCTTGCTGGCTGGGATTACACTTCATTTAAGGTTCTTTCTATCGTCCATCAATGGAATTATTCAAAACATTTGCAATTGGCCATTTGCCAAAGCATTTCTCACATTTCCCAGGCATTTCTCATGGCAGCCATTTATGGCAGCATGCCCCGTTCGTTGAATGTGCCGAAATGCAACGGTCTCTCTGTCTCTCTCGCTCTCGCTCCCTCTAGATCTAACTACAGATCTTGTTGCTCTTTCAACTAACTGTCTAACTGTCCCTCTGACAAAACGTTACAACCTGCAAGTGTAACTGACAAGCGAAATGATGCTGAGGGGCAGATACTAACACAGAATGAAGTAGTATAGAAAATAATACTTACTTACTTACATATATAAACGTATCTTTTATAGTTCGTAAGAAAAAAATAAATCAAATTTTCTCATCAATCTCATCGAACATGAAAATGCACTTTCAAAACGCATTAAATAAACCATAACGGCACGCATGCGCCTGGGCAGTTCTTAACTGGTGTTGGTTGGTTGGTGAATGGGCAGAATGGACAGATTCAGGAAGGGGCTACGCGAGGCTACGAGATCTCTGCGAGTTCGGAGGAGGCTTTTACGCAGCGCGAAGAGCGCCGCAGAGACGAGAGTTGACTCGAGGCCGCGTAAATCTTTCACTTTGAGCAAATGCATAGAACACAGTTAACGTTAACTGGAAAACTAGCGGCGCAAAAATATCCAAGAAATAAACGATAAATGCGCATGCGCAAGTGCGCAGCAACAACAACAACAACGAGAACTCCACGAACAACAACAACAACAAAGACGACAACATGAATAACTAAAATAGTGATAAGTTCAAGTAGAGATGACGAAGTTTAGATACACTTTTTAGAAGAAACTAGATAGAAAATAAAATTTAATTCTTTGAGACTTCAGATGATGTCTTTGCTGAACAATTTTGGCTTTTTGAAAGAAGCTAAGCAACTTGGTTGATCTGCTACCACAAACAATTTGCTTATGCAATCAATCTGTTGAGATGATGACTTTTAGTTCTGAAATTAACACAGCTAATCCAATATTGTGCGAAATTGCTTCTAGATATGTTCATTAAATTCTCCTTTGTTATCATTTCTCTTAAGATGATCAAAACTAACCATATTGGTCAATCTACAATCACAACTATTGTTCAGGCAATCGATCTGTTGAGATGATGGCTGTTACTTTAAATTTTGTCGAAAATTCTTCTACACATGATCTGTAAATACCCTTTTCGTTTAAGATGATCAAAATCAACTTAATGGCTGTACCACAAACGATTTGTTGTCTATTGAGATGATGGCCATTAAGTTGGAAATCGATAATATAGCAAAAAAAATTGTTAATTTATAATACAAAATAGTCTTTTTTTCATAGCTAGGTTTTAAGTTTTTTGAATATTCAAACTATATGCCAGCACTACTGAGTACCTTATCCGCCCTACATATTGAGATGATGGGTGTCAGCTTTGAAATTAAAAATTAGAAGGCAAAGGAATAACAAATTTTTAAACATTTAGCTGAAAACTTTTAATAAATTTATTTTTTAAGATGATCAAAATTGACTAGTCTAGCCTATTGACCCCAGAAGTGGCTTATCTGGTGTCTTATCTGGTCTAACTTTAGAATTAAAATTTAGAATGCAAAAAGGCAAAGATTTTGTAACATTTAGCTCAAAATTTTTTAGACATGACCTATAAAGATCGGTATCGTTTCATTTTTCTTAAGATGATCAAAAGCATCTGATTGTTAGACACGAACTATACATTTAAAAAAATTATTTTAAGATCCTGTTGTCCTTATAGTACTATTTAGGTATTTTTTTTAACCCGATTTCAAGTAAGTAGCTTCTTTTAAGATGATGAAATTTAACTAGGTTAGTCCATCTGCCAGCAAAACTGAGTGACTTATCCGGCCAACCTATTGATATGATGGGTGATCAACTTTTAAATCGAAACTTAAATATTTTAAATATTTTATAACATTTAGTCGAAAACTTTTTAGACCGATATTGTTTCGCTTCTCTTAAAATAATCAAATGCAACCAAATGGGTCAAACCCGCATTTGCTATTATTGATCAAGAAAATGAGATGATGGCGTGAAGCAAGGAGTATCTATGGTCTAAATAAATAAGTTTATATAAAGATGATCAAAATTTATAAAGACGTTCTATTGCTACTACATGTGTTGATTCATTTCCAGAAGATGATAATAGCAATAAAATGATTATAAGCCGTATTTGATTTTTTTGATAATAGTTAGTTAGTTTGGGCATTCACTACATAGTTAAGATTACCGGTTAATGTTTTAGGATTGTGCTTATTAATTCAAAAACCGCTAACTCGATTTTGTATCGTATATTCGAAAATTTTTGCAGATATCGTATATAAAATCCGAAGTTGATTCTTTTCACAGAAGATAATAAAAAAAAAACAACAGGACTAAGCTACATTTGATTTATTTGATCAACAAATTGAGATGATGGCGATTATATCTGGAACTCAAAGCATAGCTAAAGCAAGGGGTACCTATAGACTTAATAAATAAATTTAAGTAAAGACGATACAAATTTACTAAAATGGTCTATTTGCAAATATGTGTGATTGGTTTAACTTGTCAACGTTTTGAGATAATGGTGGTTACTTCCAAAATCGATAACTCAATAACGATTTTGTATCGTAATCTCGAAATTTTTTGAAGACATCGCATATAAAATTAAACTGATTTTTTTTCATATAAGATGATGAAAATCACCAAAATGGGTACATCGGCTTTATTTGATTAATTTAGATGATGATTATTATATTTGGTATACATAACATACGAAAAGCTATCGCTTATATATTTATTAAAGATGCTAAAAATAAACAAAGTTTGTCTATTTGTAGCTTCAATCTATACAGATGATGGCGCTTAATTTTATAATCGATCACCCAATGAAGATTTGCGATATACATATTCAGTAGAACGTTTTCGGATTTTTTTTTTTTGAGATCATTACAATAGTTTAGTTGAATCGGGCTGATATGATGTCTATTCACTCTACTATCGGAATATCGATGAATGTTTTATGATTTAAAATTTTTAAAATTTCTTCAAAGTATCTATCTTATATCCTTATTGAGCATTTCTCATTTCTTCATTTTGCAAAACTATCTGAATACTTTTTAAAAAAAATTTTTAAGAATACGGGAACAAAAATTTGAACGTAAAAAAGTTTTGAGGAATCGTATAGCTTGGTTCCGCTAAATGTAATAATTTTTTTTTATTCTTTTAGAAGTTACAAGCCCTTTAAAAAAATATTTATTAAAAAATACCATTATCGGAAGAATTTTATCATCTGAATTAATCTGGCATTAAAGCTTAAAAAGTGTCTCCTTGAAGACGTTACAAACATGGCCAACAAAGTTGCGTCACCACATCTTAAGGGTATATCAACAAAGAGTCGTCTTAGGCACAGTTGTACAAAGCCGACGGATGCCGCATCTGTAGTTGGAGCTGCAGTTGGAGCCATCGCCGTCGCTGACGCTGCCGCAGACGCTGCTGCCATTCGATGTGGCCATATTTGGCATTGGCTCTGCCAGGCCCCAAAGCCAAGCCAAGCCAAAGCCTAAGCCCAGACACGTTGCGACTGCGCTGACAAATTGCCAGGCATGGCCAAAACTTTACGTCGTGGTTGCCACAATTGTTGTTGTCGTTGTTATCGTTGATGCTACGATGCTGCAACAGCGATATGGAGCTGGTGTCCTCCAGGCAACAACAACAATAACACAAATTTGGTAGCACGCCGTGCGGCGGCAGTCAATAGTGTCCAATAATTCATAACGCAACTGTTTATTGGTTGGTGGTTGCCTCTGCCTCTGTTGATGCCCCTGCACCACTCACCACTGCTTGGTTATTCTTGCCACAATCGTAAGCTACCTGGTGGAACATGGTTACTTGGCCACCTCTGTTGCCAAAATTGGTAAGCGGCTTGATAAGCCGCCAAGCGGCGCAATGCCGCGTAATAAATCTGAGCAATTTGTTGCACCTTAATCGCCTCGCCATGGTCTAAGCTTTCAATTTAAAGTTCGTTGCAGGTGTTTTTTTTTTTGCTTTGTTTTTTGCTTTTTGTTGCGACTTGTACCTATATATTAGTTGTATATAAGCAACTAGGAGTTTTTTTTTTTAGCTAGATACATGTCAGTATTTTGGTAATTATTAGCGAGCTAATGGATAACACTATGAAGAGGGAAAAATACGCTTAAAGAAGCCAAAAAGTGTTAAAAGCTCTTTGGGCGGCACGGAGTGAATAACGATGTCTCCGATTATTTAAAAATCGAAAAATTATCAGACAATTTTTTAAGTTACTACAATTTGTGATCAAATGAATATAGGGACCAAACAAATTTCTTTACAAAAAAATTTATTCATGTACAAATAATATGTATTATCACGTTCCTTTATTATGGCAACGGTAATCAAAGATCATCGATCACTGAGTGTTCCAAAGGACGGTTTTAAGTTGGAAAGAGGAAGGACAGGTCTAGGGTAAATTTCATATATTATGGGGAATAGTGATTATCGACCATCGGTTGTCATCGTCATCATTGCCATTGTTGGCGAAACACGAAGTTCACTTTATCGTTCTTGATAAAGTTCCCAATCAATCAATTATTGCAATATTAACATATTTTCATATATTAAGAAAACAATGTTTGTTCGGCTTGATAAGCTAATTACAAAATCTGTATTCTTTTGTGGTGGTGACCGACCGTGGAATACAATGATTTTTTCCAAAAACATTAAAATACAATATTTGTAAAGAATTTCTGCGTAGATGAATGGCCGATTTCAAAGATCATGTAAGGTGATTAATTTAACAAATTCGTAAAATCTTTCATATCTTTAGATCATTAGAGCTATCTTCATCAGATCTCAGACACCTTCTGAATTATTAGAAACACCCTCAGAATCTCACATTTTAAAAATATAAAATTTTACTAATGCAATAAAAATAATAATTTAGTAAAAGGGTGCTCGTCAAATTGCTATTACGTTCATTAAGATTTGGTTAAATATGTATCTTCAAACAGAAATAACAAAAATTAAGAACTAGGGACTTGAACCCATCTACCTTCAATTCCTATTATATGCAGACGACATGGTTATCATAGCAAACAATACGGAAAGGCTATGAAATGCATTAGAGAAGTGATCAAACAATATAAAAAGAAAGGGAATGGAGGTCAATATAACCAAGAGCAAAGTAATGTGGGTCTCTTAAGAGGTTAGGTTGACAGAGAATCTGCATATACATAACATGCAACGGCAAAGAATTAGAGAGAGTTGAGTCTGTAGGTGTAAGGGAAAAATAGACCAAGAAGTGCTCTGCCGGACCAAGAAAGCGGTCTTAGCGTACTATCAAATAAGTGACACAATAGTGGGTTAATGAGAGATAAGCACAAAAACAAAACTCAAACTTTACAACACGGATATAATACCAATAGCACTTTACGGTACCGAGTGTTTGCCGCTATTAGAAAAACATCTTAGTAAATTTCAGGCAACAGAAATAAAGTACGTACGAAGGGTCGCAGGAAAAACCAGGAGAGATATGGCCAGAAATGAAGGAATACGTTCAGAAGTAGGGCAGTAGAAGTCGATTTTACAAGAAATCGAGGAGAGAGAGAAATGAGAATGCACCGATAGGAAGACCCCGAAAAACTTGGGAAAATCGCATCCAGGATGTGGTAAGGATGAAGGGCAGAACCCTGGCAGACACGAGAAAAGAGAGCCGAGACAGACATAATTGGAGAAGATGGATATCCCGAGGCTACCCCGACGCCTATCAGCAAATGGGGATTGAAGAAGAAGAGAAGAAGAGAGAAATACCTTCAAGACATGGTCTATAATAATCGATGTGGATTCTATCGTCTTAAGGTGACCAAAATTTCTAAAATTGGACTATATGATATGGGTGATTCATTTTGAATTATTTCGATAATTTACCCAAAAAAAATCCCACGTTTAATTATTTATTAGGCTCACAAGAGACTGGGTACCAAGCAGATATTGAGGATTACTTATTTATTGGAGTATTTTGTGGAAGAAAGAGTCGGAGATGTATTGTTTTTTTTTATGTTTTCGTTCTCTGTTTGCAGTGCTTCGAGTGGAATAATGAAAGATATTGCTAAAAAATTTACAAGCTTCACATGTTTGGAGACTTTTGGTGCCTTAGGCAAATTAGGAATTCATAAAGTCATGGAAACCGACTTTACGATGAATAATTTGATCTAAAAACTTAAAGGATGCCTATAGAACTTAAGGTCTATCACTCCTTCTTCTGTCTCTTATATTCGTTTTAAAAATGTAGTATGCCCTTAACCCATTAATGATAGGGATTAAAAAATAAAATTTATTATTATATCAAAAACATAACCAGTTGAAAATGCTTTATTGTTGCGCTATGCATCAATAGAAGATATATGAATTGATGATCATCAGCTGAGGGAATTGTTATGGTCAATCATTAAGAAAAAACACTCTCCAAGCAAACATTTGTTATCCCCATCAGGCGAAAACTTTGGAACGGTTGTAATGAAGAATCAATAAGAAGAAGAAAGTCTCCGAGAAAAATCGTCAATCAGTAAGAAGATGACACTCTCCGAGCAAAAATTTTGTATATCCAAAGTTCTTCATCATGCAATAAAATTGAAAGAGTTGTAATGGTCAAACTGGAAGAAGAGACTCCCTGAGCAAACATTTTTTATACCGCTACAAAATAGAACTCTTTATCTCCAAATTGTTTCAAAAACATTCTCTTCTGTGCTTTAGATAAGTGGTATGATTGGTTGTAAAAATCAAACGCAGAAGACCACTGAACGTTCATCCGTCTAAAGGGACGCCTAGATCTTTAATGTTATAAGAGCTAGGATATCCCAACTTGAGATTTTGTCTTCTTGGTCTCACTTCAAATTGCTTTTGGAGTTGTCCTCAGTTCTAAAATTGGTTCGCTTTTGGAGAAGATGTGAGAGATTCATTGTCCTATTGGTATTGGTTAGAACGCAAATCTTTTAAAGGTATCCCACAGTAGAACATCCTGCAACCCCCATATGTTTTTCTTTGAATTTTGTTCCGAATTTTTTTTTGCCAGTTTTTGCTTTGGATTGAACTTGTGAATTATCGAAGATGACGAAATGCAAAATGTGCTCCGAATAATTTTTTTTATTTTATTTTTTTGTATCGAATAATTGTGTACCGTGTACCCCACGGCTTGCCATCCTTCTGACTAATTATAATATGTAATATAATTAAACTAATATTTCGTCTTTCTTTTAAAATAATTTGAATATAGTCTATCCACAGGTAGGCACCCTCCCTACCTACTGCTCCTGTTTTGAAAAATGTTACTCCTTATATAAAGCGGCCTCGATAGCCAAGCGACAGTGCACTAGACTATCACCCCAAGGTTGTAGGCTGGAATTCCACGGTAAGCATGGTCCTGCACTTTCCACTTTTCCAATTTCCCTAATTTTTCCTGTCTATTCTATATCCTTATCACTTACTCCCTTTCACAAAGGTATCACAAAGGGCCTGTTCTTGGCCTAAGCGAGCTCGGACGTTAAGAGCCAACTGCCGCCGTAACCTACCTAGCTACCTACTCCTACTATTGCTCCCCCAAACAGATATGCTCGAAATGAATTCCTTTTCGCAAGGGGTCTCTTTGCGTTCTGTGTGGCTTTGCCTCACCTGATCGATAGCTTATATCTCGCTTAATAATAATAATTTAGATAGTAAATTAAATTAGCATGCAAAGACGTCTGTAATAGTCTATAACGGCGCAAACCTGTCATTTATCCTTGGGCCCAAACAAACCGTACCGAACCGAACCGACCAACAAACCAACTGAGAGCCAATATCGTGTGCGCCCAATGGGCAAATGGAGTTGGTCAAAGACCTGGGCCAAAGACTTGCCAGTTTATTCCCTCTGCGCATGTCTAGCTGTCTGGCTAACTGCCTGATTGACTTGGCCAACTTCAGATCTCTGCGGACTAACGGTAACTTCTAAAGTCCAGCTCTCTAGCGCCCGCTCGCTCTGTCTCTCTCCCTATCTCTTTCTGTGCAACTGTTTTTGTTGCTGCCACATCTTCTAATGACGCACGCATTGCATTTGCCGCTTCATTGGCCAGCTGACTGGCCAAAGCTGTTGCATATAAAGCAACTGCAGCCAACAACAACAAAAAAAAGCTCCAAGCTGTTGTTGTTGTGGCTGCTGCCCCACTGGGCGCCATGGTGCATGCATTTTTTATGTAAATTGATTTTTTTTCTATCGTTTTGTTTGTTGTAGCAGCTCGTTGTTGTTGTTTGTTGCAAAGCTTTTTGCTTGCCTCAGCTAGATTTGTTTTTGTTTTCTGTTTTCTTGTGCAACAAGTTTCTTGTCATTAACAATGATGATGGATGATGTTTGAAATTATTTAAATGCATTCAATTAATATTATAGCATATGGACCAATAGACACCATAACAATTAAAATGGCCATAATAAAAATGACAATAATTTAATCTTAAAGAGTCTGAGTTTGTCAATAAATTAATGATGGGATATAACGAGAAAAAAGAATTAATGAATGGAGATACCATATTTAATACATCAAAAGAAAAAGAAAACCGGCCGACCATGTTACACGATTGCCACAAAAGAATCATTTTACCGGTAACTTACGAGGTAATAGAAGATGAGGTCGACCAGGTAAGATATGGATAGACGAGGTATAGGAGGATCTACAAAGAATTGGGATCACTAATTAGAAAGACAAAGCGGTAGATTAAGAAGAGTGGAATGAAAGATATAACGAAGAAAATTTCAACTAGAGATAAGTTCGGGAGTAGGAATTGTATTTCGTACCGGTCCCGAAAAATAACTTAAGTATCCCTTACTTAATCTTTTTTCCCAAGGCTAAGGCTTTATGGATGCCTTTAAGTTTTTGCATTACTGCAATATCAAATCATTTCTTGAGTGTGCTCTACTACAAAATTCAAGTGCTTTGCTTCATTTTCAGAATTTCAGCACTTAGAGATACCCTTTACATATGGGCCGGCCTTTGAGAGGGGGGTGGCAGGAGTGTTTTCTGTCGTAAATAATTTAAATGGTGTAAAAGAGAGGTCGGTATATTTACCTACCGGACCTGGAATTTCTCTATGCTGCCCGAATATGCATATTTTTGAATATTTTGATTACAAAAATTATATATGAAATAAAATACATTATCAATTGCGTAAATTGTCGGAATATTGATATCACGAAGAAAATGAGGCCAATTTTGCATATTTGATATAGTTTTCCGGAACTGCAAAGTTTTCCAGCACAATGTCATTTAAGCTATTGTAACCTACAGGGCCGTAGAGTAAAAACTTGGGCCCGTGGTGGAAAATATACCGGCCCCTCTACTGCACCTTTAGCTTGAATGACGACAGTAATTACACTGGGCCCCTGAATATAGTCCGGGCCTTGATGTGTAAAAAAGTTTCTATAGCTCGTGGACTCACTCGTTAAGTGTTTAAGTAGCGTTAAAAGGGATCCCTAGCACCATCTCATTTATAACTATTTTGATCGGAGGCGTAACCACCACAGAGGGTTTTCAGGTCCGGACTCACCAAAAGTTAGAAAATGGGCTGAAAGTCTTTAGAGAGGTTACATATGCATATATACACTTCAAAGTGAAGAACCCCTCCGGCAAGACCAAATCCTATATCCACAACAGATTTTGATAGAAGTATAAAATGACTCACGGGTCAAGTCTGTTAATGTGAATGTTAGTCCAATCTCTTCTCTAACTATTGTTATCGAAGTGAAAACCTTATAAAGCTGACGACTTACTCGTGATAAAACCGTGATTATCGCTTATTTTAAAGGAGTTAGGAGGTTAGTGCGGCAGTCGGGACCTGTCTTAGTCCAAAGAATTGTCCCGTTGTGATACCGCTGGATAGCCCTTTCCTCACCCTTGCACAACGTAGGGGGTTCCCCCACGTCCATCCAGTGGCCCGATAAAACCTCGTGAGGCTTCTTGGACTCTTATCTAAGAGCTGAGATAGGTCATTTAAGAAGTATGATTTAAGGAATCGGAGCCTTGTCTTATACAGGATCTTACACCACCATTCCCCCACTCAGGAGGTCAGGTAAAAGTGTCGTTTATCCGAGAGTCTAAATAAACCTTGAGAGTCTTCTTGGACTCTTTCCTAAGAGCTGGGATAGATGATTAAAGAAGTATGATCAACGGAATCGGAGCCTTGTCTTATACAGCCCGGGGCAGAGACAGCAGAAGTGCTCCACCGTCTTCGGAGGATCTGCCTGGCTTCCAGCAAATCAAAATACTTTGAAAATTTGGAATTGGAGGACCTTACACCACCCTTCTCCAACTCAGGAGTTCAGGTAAAAGTGACGTTTATCCCACAGTCTGAATAAACCTTGAGAGTCTTCTTGGACTCTTTCCTGAGAGCTGCGATAGATGATTAAAGAAGTATTGATCTAAGGAATCGGAGCCTTGCATTACACAAAAGGAGCACTAGTCAATAAATTAATCTTAAATTTAGGCAACGAGCATTAGTCTAAAAATAGGTCTAAAAAGCTTATTCTATAGTAGTTTCAAAGTACCAGACTCTGCTGTAAAACAATTCACCCCCGTAACTAAAGAAACACAATTTGCACTTTTGAATAGATAATAAATCTACGAATTCTACTCAGCCTAACAAATTTTTTCCCAAATTTTTTCCAACAAACTACAAACTACAAACGACGAACTACACGAACTGAATGAGCAGAATGAACAAAGGGAGCAGAATGAACAAAAGGAGCAGAATGAACAGAATGAACTGAAAGAAATGAATGAATAGAATGAATAGAATGATCAGAATGAGCAGAACGAACAGAATGAGCAGAATAAATAGAATGAACAGAAAGAACATAAAGAACTGAAGGAGCTGAACGCACAGAATGAACTGAACAGTCATCCATAAAATAAGTGACGCTTATTTTCCTCCTCCCATAGGGACTCAGTAACGAAATATTTTTGAAGATTTTCCATATGTTTTTTGTACCTCGTGACACTTCGCCAGATACCCCCTACCCTCTGGAGTGCTTCGTAGTTCATAAATGATCCCTAACTGAACGTCTTAGGTTGTCTTAAAAAGGAATCGTCAAATAGTACAGTGTATTGGTAATGCTAAGTATCTATACAACTAATAAATAATATACAATTACTTGAAACCGATCATTTTTAAGGAGATGAAAATCCGTTACGTTTAGGAAAACCTTTTAGTAATGCAAAATTAGTAAAAAAGTATTTAAAAATGTAATACTCGTTAGGAAGTAGTAAGTTAGTATTACTACTCAAGACTGGTTATGTTCGCCCAACTAAGGCTTAATTGACTTAACTTTTAAAGACCAAACCAAATTTCTCGCCATCTTAATTACCTTAAAAGGAATTCTCAAATTTGCTTGACTACTACCACTGGCAGCAATAAAAGTAAACATCCATCATGGTCATGGAGAAACCACAAAATACGTGATTGAAAAACCTTTTTTAACGGTGCTCAGACTTGTACGAAGTGGAGCTCTGTGCTCCATGCTGACTAACAATCGATTTTCCCAGCACACTTTTTCAGTTTATATTTCCCCATTGCCAATTCACAAGAAATTTACAAGCTGTCACAAATCCGAACACAATAAATGTTTTTGCTGAAATTGCGCTCCAAGCATTTCCTCTTTTGCATCCTAAAGTCTTTAAACGGATACAGCGGGGGCGAGAGATGCGATTTGATAGATGTCTATAAAATTTGGATTACAGCCTAGAGTAAACCAAAAACAACAACAAATATTAAGAGCAACTAATGGCGGCTAATGCAACAACTTTCAACAACAGTTAGCGCTTTCAAGGACACATAACGGTCAGCTGTAGTGACAGCAACTAGCGGTAAAGATTCAAGTCAAGCCAAAGCCACACACAAAACAAGTGCAACAAAAATCGGTAAAAAATGAGCAAAAGAAAATGCAATGGCGAAATTGCCAAACGACAGACAGCCCAACAGATAACTCACTTTATAAATTTTAACAGCTACAAGCAGTCAAGGTGCACACATACATATGCATGTGGTGTACACTGCAGGTGAATAGTTTACGAACACTTGTGCAGATGATAAAGAATTTAGCTGCAGAGGCTCAGTATGGGTATTTTTAAGGTATAATACGATACTGAGCTTTAAAGAATAGAAGATGCTTAGAAAATAATTATCTGATTTGTGGCTCAATTACCCGACTAATCTAATACCCTTAAACCTTAGATGTACTATAGATAAATAAGATCGTAAAATCTGTACTATTTTGAAAGGAATCATTCTGGATTTGGTTGAAAATAGGAATGCTCGAGAACAGAAAAAAATTAAAGGCCCCAAATTTCCAAAAAGAAAAGTAAAACTAAATTTAGGTCGATACCGATACTAAACTATAAATAACTAATTTTAAAATTGTGACTGGCGCTTTAAATTAGAGAGTAATCTCGGAAAGTCACTGCGATTTTAATGAATATCACCCAATTGATTTAGCATGCTCAATGGAAATGAACGAACGATCAAATCTTATAACTATATTTTCTATTTTGAACAATATTGCTTGCCCCACTTACTTTTTTCCAAACAAACAATTATGTATCGAGTTATCGATAAGTGATAAATATTTGAATTTTTGCGTAGTAAATCGTAAGGCTGCTTTGAGTGAACAAAATTTTCGTGATTGGTTTTGAAAGTTTAACTCTTGTCGAAGAAAGTAGTGGAAAGCCAAAGTGTTGTAGACACGGCTTTGGAGATATTATTGGGTAAAGATTTTTTTCCAAATGCAAAAAGAAATTTGACTCGACCAGTAATTTTACATTGTTTAAAATCTTTCTAATTGAAAAAGAAAGGAAGGAAATCGGGTTCCATATAGGGTCCGCTTTTAAGCGAACATTTTCGCTTTTTATATCTCGTGCTAGCTTGTTCGCTTTTTTGCAAAAGTGCTCGCTTTCTACATTCGTTTGAAGGTTTAAAATCATGCTTTCTTTTCCAAGAGAGTCCCCAATAATCATAAAGTATTTGTTTATGAGCAATTTTTCTGAATGTTTTTTGTATTCCGTCCTCTCTTACATGTTAATTTTGTGTCGGTTTTAGAATGTCCGTCTTTTTAACTCGGACCATCTGGTAACTAGTTCTAGAGACATGGCAGGCGAATTTTGCATGAATTCATTGCGATAAACAATAAAAGTAAATTTTGGAGAACTACCTGTTCATGCTTCATCCGAAAGCGAATACTCAAAAAAAGTTCATGATGTCTATTTCGTGGGATCTACTTATTACCTTATGAGATACTCAAACGTAGCCAATTCATTACAGGAACCAGAGTCATAGATAGAAAACTCCGGGACCGGGGGGAAATGTACTGGCCCCTCTATTACACCATGAGCTTAAATCATGACAGTACGACATCAATTACACCGGGCCCCTGCGAAAACTCTGGTTCCGGAGAAAATATCACCTTCCACCCCTCCTCGCGACGGTCTTGGCAGGAGGTCTCTAACGAACACTGTTAATAAGATTGAGCCAAGGTTTCAAGGAAAATCGAACCCATTGCAACTCCAGAAACTACAAAACTTTGCGGCCAAAATTTGGAACAAAATTAAACTCTTGACGCAACCAAAGCATCTGGCGAGAAACTTAACCAGAGTTAGTAGCCGCACCCGACTCCGGAAAATAATGAGCAATGAATAAATGAGCAATAAATCGTAGGGACCTTCCAACAAAATACAATCATGCCAGACTGTTGTTTCCGTTATTATAATAAAATTTTATCACTTATTGTTAGTCTACTCAAGAAGATCCAATAAAAAAAGTATATAGGTTACACCGATTGACTCCTGTTCCTTCCCATCCGTTTACACCAAACATTACTGCTTCTGATTATCTTGGTTCTACTCGATGGAATATGATCTCTCTAAGCAGTAAATTACATAATATGAAGAGGGAGAGTACCAATATTGGCGAAGATGTCCCAAAACTATATCGCATAAGCAACACTCAAGTGTACGTAAACTTTTCACCGCCAGTATGGCCTATTGTAACAACTTACGGCCTAGGCAAGTCAATGGACCAAGTCCACAACGAGCAAACATAACAGGGAAACAATAACGAGTACAAGCAGTTGATAGTCAGGCGATAACACAGTGCCAAGGAGCAGTACAGCGCCAGCAACAAAAACAACAAAAATGTCGAGGAATTTTCAAGTGGATTACCCAGTTTTTTTTTTCGTGCTGGCATGTGAAAATAAATAAACTTGTGGCATGATTGGCTTCGCATGATTAGTCACATGCTGAAAGGGGCAGATCTACTAGGAGCTGTGGCAGCAGCAGCAGCGGCAGCGAAAGATGGGGAGCTACGGCAGCTGGCACGATAGTGCTTAATAGAATTGATATATACAAGGCCGGGCCTAAGATGCGCGATAGATAGCAGCGGAGAGGCAGCAGCCGCAGCTGGCTGTGTGTGTGAGCAAGCAGGAAGCCCAGAGAGGGGAGAAAGAGATCGCGCTAGAGCTGCCATCAGCTGTGGCATAAACAGTTATTGTAACAATAAAATTAGCTAACGATATAAAGGCTAAAAGAAACAAGCAACAATAACGGCAAACTAAGACAAGCCAATGTCTAGGCAAGCCCCCCCTCGCTCGAGCGCTCTCTCTCTCTCTCTTAACTGCAGCACACGTTTTCCACACGTTGCCCCCTTTGGAACGGCAATTGCAACAACGGCAACTTAAAGCGGCACAGAAATCGAAACAGGAACAGGTGGAAAAACGGCCTCTAACAAACGTACAACGGAAAATGCAATTTCTAGTTCTCTTTGGCTCTTTGGCTTTGCCTCCAAGTTGCATTGACTGAATGGCTGACGGACGGATTGTCAAACGGACAGACAGACAGACAGTTTGTCTAACTGACGGCCTGGCTCAAGTGTGCAACGTGCTCCTTTTGTCACATGGCTGCAGGTTTTTCTATTGCCTCTGCTCACTCGGTTTCCTCTACGTTTTCTGATTCTATCTGCTTCTTCTTCTTCTTCTACTATTTCTGCTTCTTGATAGTTCCAGGCCTTTGGCTTAGGCAATCCCCAAGTTAGCCTAGCAGCCTCAGCAGCATGTAAATCATATTCATGTTGGAATCTTTTTTCATATATTTCTTTATATACACTTTTGTGAAGTATATTAGTTTTGTTAGAAAGTTGACAACTGCAGGTATCGGAGTTGGACTCACGAATTTTGGTAACCAACCTAAAGCAACCTCTCCAATTCGAATTGATATTTTTTTTACCTATATCGGTCGAGCTCCTAAAAACGAATCCGAACATTTTATTTGGATTCGATTTAAAAGCAAATGTTTGTTTCTATCAATTTGACCAAAACGAATTTTTAATCTGACTTGAAACCCAATGTTTTTTTTTTCAAGAGGAACGAATCCCAACAAATTGTTGGTTTTCAGTATCATGGATGAAAATTAAATGGGCTTAAAAAGTATTAGTTTTATAGGGAAATAAATTGTTAAATATTCTTTCATATTATTGGATAATATTTATACCAACTTTAAGCTACATATTTATTGACAAATCCAACCAAAAAAAAAAAAAATACACAACCCGAAAAAATCCTCGAACACATTGTTTTTTGGATGGCTGATAGATGCGACAGGGCTCCCGACTTACATATGGAAAATTTTCATTATAACAAATATAACTTTCAAGATTCCTTTTTTTTTTAATACTTTTATTTAAAATGTAATGCAAATAAGATATAGAGCATGTTTTTTTAAGAGGTTCACTACTTGAGTTGACAACACTGCTTTATTTGACAACCCATTTAACAGCTGTTAGTTGTATTTTGTTGAGTTTGGCTTGACATTTTATTATGGATAGACTTACACTAGAGCAACGCTTTCAAATTTTTAAAATTATTTATCAAAATAGTGGTCCTCTTTGTCAAAGATATTCAAAATTCTGAGCCACCTGACCGAATATATATATAATACATGTCATAAAATTTTCTACCCAAAGCTAGTTTCATTGATATTAATAATATATTTCTTTGTTTTTGCTTGACTTAAACTCTTGTAACCCCAAAAAATACACCCTTTATTAACAATAAATCATTTCGCGCCAACAATATGAGAATTTATCGGAAGCATATAGGAAATAAAAAGGGTAATAATCGATGTTAACGACAAAAAAATAAGCAAATCCAAATAAAATTGTTTTTTTTTTGGTGTTTTCGTTTACCGGTACGCGGCCGAATATAATAATAAGCAAAAGGGTAATAAATTACTCTAAAAAATATAATAAAATAAACCATAAGGATTCGTGGAAATCATAAAAAACTCGACACACAACTTTAAATACTTATTTTATTTGGGCAATCGATAAATATGACTTAAAAATTAAGAGTTAAATTTTAAAATTAAATAAATAATCATAAGACAATAAATTTTTAATAAGAACTAAAAATAAATTGATCTTTATCAAAACTAAGTTTAAAGTTTAAAAAAACAATTTTTACTTTTATTGAAATGAAAGTTATTTTCAAATTCATTTTTTGTTACCTTTTTCTTATAAAACAATTTATTTTTATCTTAAAAAAAATTTAATCAATTAATCCAATATAAAAAAATAAGCTTTAGATAAAATAATTTTGAAGAGTCTGTTAAACGTTTTAAATTGCAAAATTAATAAAAAAAAATCGAGATTATAAAATTAAAGAATATTCTTTTTAACAAAGCTAAACTTCAAATAAAATTATTTTAGTATAATTAAAATTATTTTCAAATTATTTTATTTTATTAAAATTATTTTATTTTATTAAAATAAATCGAATTATAAATAACTTAAAAAAAAAAATTTAATAAAAATAAAAAAACAAAAAAAAAATCCTTCAGATAAAAGAATTATATAAGTCAGTAAAACGAAAATAAATCAAAGATTGTAAATATAAAAAAAAAATTATATTAAAATTTAAAAAAAAAATAAAATTTTTACGAAGCTAAACTTAAAAAAATGATTTTATTGAAATCAAAATTATTTTAAAATAATTTTTTTCCCATTTCTTATAAATCGAATTTTATCTATCTTTTTATAAAAAATAGTCAAAAAACAAAAAAAAAACAACTTTAGATAAAAGAACTTTGAAGAATGTGCAAGTTGTATAATAAATTAATAAAAAAAGAAATTATTATTATTTTGACACGTCTAAAAAAAGAAATTGTTGCTTATAAAATAAACGGTTTTTATTGCTAAATAACCTTTTTATAAGGAAAACGGCTCTTCTTGATGCAAATATGCCATTTCTTGATAAATAATTTTTGCTAAGATTTATCTTATACATATAGAATAAGTTCTAGAAAACATTGGTTTGCGAAAAAAAATAAACCTAGTGCATACAAAAATCTTTTTTAATGCCAATAACCCTTTTGTACTTTAGCCAGTTTTGGTAAAAATCTTTTCAAAAACCAAAAGTTAGTTGCCGAACAAAAGCTTAAAAATTTTGCATGGAATAACCCAAATTCTCTAAAAAAACTTCTAGCTTCAAGGTATACTTTGATTTTACTTCATACAGCCCTAATCAAAAGTCAAATTAAAGGGTATTCACACGTTTGTAAGCCTCCAATAATATTTTCATTGGTCTGCAATTTTTTTTTTGCATTTATGTTTTACTGCTTTTTATTTGGTATTCAATTTTCAGGAGAAATCTACCAAATTGAAGCCGCAGCTGGGCGCCCAGAAGCTGCAAAAGGTTCCTGCTCCAGTTTGCTGGCTCTGAATAATGTTATTGGTAGCAAGCAGTAGCCCAACAATTGGTAATTGCCTTTACCTGTTGCCTTTTGTTGTTGCAAGGCTTGTTGTTGCTTTTATTGTTGGAATCGTTGTCGTGTGGCAAGTTCGTTTGTGCAAAATTTATTGATTGTCTACTTCACGCTTTTCTTGTTCTTAAGTTGTTCAAGTTCTTGTCTTTATTATTCCACTGCTCCTCGTTATTGTTGTTATAATACTTTACTTTATGTCACAATTTAAATTGTTGTAGATGTCGTTATTGTTATTGTTGCTGTTGTTGTTGTTGTTGGTGTCATGTAGCTGCAGTCAAGTTGCCATTATGGCAATTATTTCATTAACCGTAACTTTATCTTAATCTTAAAGACGGCATTTACTAGAAAGTTGAACTAAAAGGGATAAAGTGGTCTTCAAATTGTCTAAGACAACGTTTGAGTTGAAATATGAGCTGTTTGCTAATCTTGAAGAAATTGTAAGTTTTAATGATTTAGTGTGACCAAAGCTTATGCATAATTGACAGTTGGTAATGCTTTCTTCTTTTAGAGGAAGACTTAAATATAGTTTATTGCCTATTAAAAATTCTTATTTATTTTTTATGCGCTTATCTTGAGGAATTTTAATTTCAAAATATTCAGTGTGACTGTAGCATTGTGTTTAGATTTAAAATTCTAAGATTCATAGTAAAAGAAAATTTAATTTTTATGCGCTTAGCTTAAGGTATTTCAAATTCAAATGATTCAGCGTGACCGTAGCATAGTGTTTAGATTTCAAATGCAGGGTGGGCCATCTGCATGTGATCCATGTAATTATTAAATACAATTTTTTAGGAAAAATCAATTTGATTTTTATTTGCAAGGACGTTAATTTTAAATAATCAAGTGTGACCATAGCATTGTGTTTGGGTTTCAAATACAGGGCGGGTCATCTGCATGTGATCCATGTAATAATTAAATACAATTCTATATTTTAAGCTTCAATGCTTCAGTGTGATCGTAGTATTGTCTTCAGATTTTAAATGCAGGGTGGGCCATCTGCATGTGATCCATGTAATTATTAAATACAAATTATAGGAAAAAACAATTTGATTTTTATTTGCAAGAACTTTAAATTTAAATAATCCAGTGAGCATTGTGTTTGGATTTCAAATACAGGGCGGGTCATCTGCATGTGATCCATGTAATAATTAAATACAATTCTTTATTTTAAGCTTAAATGATTCAGTGTGATCGTAGTATTGTCTTTAGATTTCAAATACAGGGCGGGTCATTTAAGTGTGGTGCATGTGATTCCTAAATAATATTTTTTAAGAAAAGGAATTTGATTTTAATGCGCTTATCTTGCAGGAACTTTTATTTGAAATAATTCAATGTGACCGTAGCATTGTGTTTAGATTTCAAATACAGGGTGGGTCATTTGATCCACTTAATTTTAATGCCCTTATCTTGCAGGAATTTTAAGTTCAAATGAATCAGTGTGACCGTAGATTATATTTAGATTTCAAATACAAGGTGGGCCATCAACATATCATCCATGTAAAAAATTGATTTTAATACGATTATCCTAGCATTGAATCATATGAATTTTTAGTTCATATGATTCAGTGAGATCTTAGCATTGTGTTAAGATTTCAAACATAGGGTGGACCATCTGCATGTGACCCATGTGATTCTTAAATAACATTTATAGGAAAAGACAATTTAGTTTTCATCTGCTTATCTGGCAGGAATTTTAAGTATAAATGATACAGGGTGTTTAGATTTTAAATATAGGGTGGCCCATCTTTGGCTTGATTCTAATACGCTTATCTTGCAGAAATTTTAAGTTTGATTTGATTTTAAGTTTTGATTCATTGTGACCATAGAGCTTAGATTTTAAGTATAGGGTGGGCCATCTACATGTAATCCATGTGATTCATAAATAACATTTTATTAAAAAAAACATTTTGATTTTTATGTGCTTATCGTGCAAGAATTTTGTTAAGATTTCAATTATAAGGTGGGTCATCTACATGCTACTCATGTAAATTTTAAAGAAAATTTTACGTGCTTATCTTGTATGTAAAATAGGGACGAAGCAGTCGGAATCTGAATGATTCGATTTTGGAGATTATAAGAACCAGATAACCAAAGTCTTTATATCACCAGCATCATTAAGTTTGAAACCCCCAATAATTTCATATCTATGTTTTCTATAGCTTGGAAAATAAAATGCCTGAAATTATGGAAATCTTTCCATAAATCCAAACATTATTATAATCGGGCAATAATATAGAAATATGAAATTTATAGAGAGAAATAATCTGGGTGATGTCCAAAATCTCTACACGAATCAAAAGTTATAACGATGTGCGTTTGAAGGAGATATCTTCTGTAAAGTTTAATAGATAAAGATGATCGATGAACCAAGTGAAAGTTGACCTTTTCGATGTATATGAATTTATGTATATGGTATAGTTAGAAATTAATTAACGAGTCATCGATAAATAATAATATATAGATTCTTTAGACGTTTTCCACAAGGTATATCAGCAAATACAAATATTTGAACAACATTTTTTAAAAGATATTATTTAGAATATAAAAAGAAAGGGCGTAGCTAAAAAAAGTATTTTAAAATTTTAAAAATTAAAAAAATACTTGGAAATTTTGGGACCATCTCAAAATAGCTCTTATACGAATTGGGGCATAGCAAAAAAAGATAAAACCAGTGCTTTGAAGCTTTTAAAAATATTCCTTATCCACGTGCGTATACGAATACGATATATACCTTTATATAGAGTTTGGAAAGGTGGAACCCAGATATGCTCCAAGCCTCGATTTTTCCCTGATTTGACAAATAACTTCCTCTTACAGATGATTGATTAAACTTTGAACTGCAGCGGCCACTCGAAGTATATGGAAACGAAAATTCTGATGAAATTTTATTTTTCTTGTCATAATAAAATATTTTGAAAATATATAATACTAAAAAAATGAAATTTCCTTCTATATTAATTCGACTTTTTAAGCATTCGCAAAATTTGGAATGCAAAACGAATTATTTTTAAATGACTTGCTAAAAGTGAAAAACAGGTCGAAAAGTTTTTGTCAAACGAATTTTTTCACTGTTTTTCACTTTTAGCAAGTCATTTAAAAATTATTTCTAAATTTTAACTTAATAGATCTCCATAATTTTCATAATAGTTATTTAATTAGTCTTCCATTTATTAATATTTTGGCTTTGGGTTTCCATTTTGGGATTTTGTATAAAAGTGCAATAAATGCGTTTTGATTTCTAAATTTTTTCCGTATTTCGATAAGGAATTCACCATTTACACAATCTAATAAAAAAATTGGCATTTTATTTTGAAACTAAAAAGTTTTGGTTTTTATCAAAATTTATATACAATATATTATAATAGAATGCAACATTGAGGGATTCTTTAAGCCCTTTCAAAGAAGAGAATCATGGTCTCCGAATTAGTCGAACTGCAGACAAGGTCGTTTGTTTTTATGACGTTTTTATGGTCTGTTTCCTAACATTTACCTGTCAGACCTATTTTCCAGTCCTTCAAATCGACATTTATATTTTCCAACTTTATTTTAACAAGATTTAGTGTTAGGTAAAAAATAACTGATTTCCTTAAATTCCAAACACTTATTGGCTTGTTAGCAGCTTGTGAAAGAGGAGTACATTGCTTAGACCAAGTATAAATCTTTATTAGCCAGCTTGAAGCTCTAAAAACGCCAGGAGCCAAGTGTGCTCCCAATTATAAGTTTCAACTCAAAAGTTTGTCAATTTGGACAAGACTTATCTAATCTGACTTTTAAGACAGCAAACAAGTTGCTGCTATAACTTTAGATTTTATTGTTTCCGTTAACTAAACATTTTTGAAGATAAAACAGTTGCAGATACTTATGGTCTAAAACCCATTTCCTAGGTACATAGCAACACTTGCCAAAAGTCTTTCATTTATTTCATTTGCTGTTGGCAAGGGGGCGTATGAGCAATGCACATCTTGGAAATGACTTTTTTAATTGGCATGTTAATGCCCCGGACTAGGACCACTTGGAAAGTGCCATTATAAACTAGCGTTATAGTTTATATGGGCAACATGCAGATGCACCGCAAGGTAGGTGCCACAGAAAGGAGTTCCAAGCAGTTCACTGCACAGTGCTCAGTGCAACATGTGGGCAGTGCAGCGTAATTGATAAAGTCCGACAAATCCAAAGCTGATGCTGCAACTGATGTTGATGGCCGGCCAAATGATCTTGTTGGCTTTGATGAGGTTGGCATGAAAGACAAAGACCTAAGATTGCCTCTTAATGCCAAACAGATTGGCGTATTGCGAACGAGAAACGTCAATGGCCAAAACCCAATAACAACAAGTGGGCTCTGTGTGGGGCATATAGACTGGTGTATACTCTGTAGGGTGAAGTTTTAATAACAGCAGGTTTTATTTGGAATTTAAAGCGTTAAAGTAGTTTTGATATTCCAAAAAAGACATTTATTATATTTTTCTCTAATTAAGTTGAATTTGGCTGGTGGTCTATAAGACAAATTCTCATGGGAGTATTTATATATAAAATTACGGTGATTTTTAAACAATTAGTAAAAACATTTTCCATTAAGAAATAAAAATATATCAAGTCAATATCAAAAATAAAAAATATCCGAAAAATATTTTTTAAAAATTGTCAGTTGAGTAACTAAAATATAAAGTCGCGGTGATTTCTAAATATATTGTAAAAACAATTTCCAATAAAAATTTTAAATTACAAAATATGTCAAGTAAATATCAATAATATAAAAAATCCAGAAACATTAACAAAAAAAAAAATGTTCAGTACAGTTACCAAATATAAAGTCACGGTGATTTCGAAATAAAACGTAAAAACATTTCCCAATAAAAAATTTAAGTATATCAAGTCAATATAAAAAATTCAGAAAATATTTTATGTATTATAAAAATTCTCAGTGGAGTAACCAAGATATAGAGTCATGGACATTTCTAAATATAATGTAAAAACACTTTCCAATAAAAATGTGAAATTATTAAAATACGTCAAGTAAATATCAATAATATAAAATATCATAAAATATAAAAAAAAATTCTCATTGGAGTTACCAGAGATAAAGTCACGAGGATTTCTAAATATAAAGTAAAAGTATTTTCCAATAAAAAATGTAAAATAATAAAATTTATAAAGTCAATATCAAAAATATAGAATATACAAAAAATATAAAAAAAAATCGTCAGGGGAGTGACCAGTAAATAGTCATTGTGATTTTTAAATAAAACATAAAAACATTATACAATAAAAAATTAAAATATATCAAAAATGTAAAAAATTCAAAGTTTTTTAGAAAAACAAATTCTCAGTGGAGTACCAGAAAAGTCACGGTGATTTTCAAATATAACGTAAAAACATTTTCCCATCAAAAATTTAAACATCCCAACTCAATATTAAAAATATAACAAATACAGAAAAAAGTCACGGTGATTTCTAAATAAAACTTAGCAACGATTTCCAATAAAAAATTAAAATTGATCAAGTCAATATCAACAATATAACAAATCCAAAAATATTTAAAAAAAAATTTCAATGGAATAACCTGATATAAAGTCACGATGATATTCAAAAATAATGCAGAAACATTTTCAAATAAAAAATTTAAATATGTCCAGTCATAGAAATAATATTAAAAGTCAACAAATATTTAAAAACAAATTCTAAGTTGAGTAACCAATATATAAAACCACGATGATTAATAAATATCAAGTCAATATCAAAAATGGACAAAAATTATTTTTTTTAGGTCACGGATATTTCTAAATAAAACTTTTCAAATACAAAATTAAAATAAATCATCCATACAAAAAATTCCAAAAATTATTAAAAATTTTGATTGGAGTTACCTGATATAAAGTCACGATGATTTCTAAACATAATATAATAACTTTTTCGAATAAAAAATATACAAAATTAAAAATTATCCTCAATATCGAAAATATCAATAATATCAAAAATATTAAAAATATCAAAAATATCAATTATATCAAAATTATTAAATATATCACAAATATTAAAAATATTCAAAAATATCAAAATTATAGGAAATATTCAATAATATTCAAAATTATTCAAAGTATTCAATAATACCAAAAATGTCAAAAATATCACAAATAATAATAATAATAAATAAATAATTTAATATTTTAAATATATCAATTCGTTATCAAAAAACTCAAAATTTTCATAATTTTCCAAATATTCAATATATTCCAAATATTCTCATTCCGATAAACAGAAGGACGAATATGACTAAATTGATTTCTTTTGTCACTTCAAACATTTTAGCCTGAGCTCCGTGGGATCTTTTTTGATACCCTAATCCAACAGACTCCTTTCACCTTTTGATGGC
>JBAMAX010002669.1:0-20665 GCA_037043745.1 Chymomyza amoena | reverse complement strand
ATGGTCGTTACCAACAATTGTCCAGGATATAACGAAGAAAACTTCAACTAGAGATAGGTTCGGGAGTAGCAGTTGTATCTCGTACCGGTAATCCCGAAAAATAACTTAAGTATCCCTTACTTAATCTTTTTTTCAATTTGATTTTTTATATGAAAGCTTATTATACAAGTTAAATAAGCTCTTTAAAAGAGGGATTATGATCTTACGGTATAAAGGTAAAAGTTATCGGCTAAGAGATGTTTTTTAAGGCTGTTTTATAGAAACCTTTAAATTTTTCCATTACTTCAATGTCAAATCATTTCTTGACTGTACTCTACTACGAAATCAATTCAAGAGCTTCGGTTCATTTTCAGAATTTCAGCACGTAGAGATATCTTTTACATATGGGCCGTTCTTTGAGAGGGGGGTGGAAGGAGGGTTTTCTGTCGTAAATAATTCAAATGGTGTAAAAGAGAGGTAGGTACATTTACCTACCGGACCTGGAATTTCTCTCTGCTGCCCGAATTTGCATATTTTTGAATATTTTGATTAGAAAAATTATATTTAAAATAAGTTACATCATCAATTGCGTAAATTGTCGGAATATTGCTATCACGAAATAAATGGGCCAATTTCGCATATTTGAATATAGTTTTCCGGAACTGCAAAGTTTTCCAGTTCAATGTCATTTTAAGCTATTGGAACCGACAGGACCGTAGAGTGAAAACTTGGGCCCTGAGTGAGAAATATACCGGCCCCTCTATTGCACCTTTAGCTTGAATCATTACAGTAATTACACTGGGCCCCTGAATATAGTCTGGGCCAAGTTTCCGATATGTAAAAAAGTTTCTATAGCTCCTGGACTCACTCGTCAAGTGTCTAAGTACCTTTAAAAGATCCTTGCATGATCAAATTTCTAACTTTTTCATCGGAGGCGGAACCATGTTCGCACCCCCTCTTTGATATACATATACACACTTCAAAGTCAAGAGCTTTCAGACCGAATCCTAGATCCGCGCTAGATTTCGATCGAAGTATAAAACGACTCACGTGTGAACTATCTAAATTACTCTTAAAGTGAATGTTATTCCAGTCCTATCTCATCTATAGCTAATATAATCGAAGTGGAAACCTTATAAAGCTCACGACTTACTCGTGATAAAACCGTGATTATTGCATATTTTAAAGGAGGTTTAGGTAAGGACGGCAGTTGGGACCTGACTTAGTGTAAAGAAACGTCCTGTTGTGATACCGCTGGATAGACCTTTCCCCACCCTTTCCCAACTCAGGAGGTTTCCTATACGATTTGAAAATCACGTCCACCCGGCGGCCTGATTTAACTTCGTGAGGCTTCTTGGACTCTTATCTGAGAGCTGGCATAGATCATTTAAGAAGTATGATTTAAGAAATCGGAGCCTTGTCTTACACAAAAGGAGCACTAACAAATTTATTATTCTCAAGTGTAGGCAACGAGCATTTGTCTAACATAGGACTAAAAAACTTACTCTTTGGTAGCTCCAAAGTTATATGCTATAAAACAATTTTTCCCCGCAGGAAAGTTACACAATTTGCTTCTTTTTTAAAGAATAAAACTTCTTCGAATTTTATTCAACCTGCCATAGTTTTTCCCAATTTGTCGAACTCATCAAATAAATGTAGAAATTGAAAAAACTGAATGAATTGAAAGAACTCAACAAATTAAACGAACTGAACTAACTGAACGAGCTGAATGAACTGAATCAACTTTATCAACTGTATCAACTGTATCAACTGTATCAACTGAATCAACTGAATGAACTAAATTAACTGAATCAACTGAATGAACCGAAGGATCTTTATGAACTTAATGAATTGAGTGAATAGAATGATCAGAATGAACAGAGTGAACAGAGTTAACAGAATGAACACAATGAACTGAATGATTTGAATGAACTGAAGAAACTAAATGAACAGAATGAACTGAATGAAGAGAATGAACAGAATGAACAGAATGAACAGAATGAACAGAATGAACAGAATGAACAGAATGAACAGAATGAACAGAATGAACAGAATGAACAGAATGAACAGAATGAACAAAATGAACAGAATGAACAGAATGAACAGAATGAACAGAATGAACAGAATGAACAAAATGAACAGAATGAACAGAACGAACATAAAGAACTGAATGAGCTGAACGCACTGAATGAACTGATCCAACTAAGCTGAACAAGCTAAACGAGCTCAACTTAGGAGTCATCCATAATTTAAGTGACGCTGATTTTCATCATGGCCGTCGGTGGATAAGTGGTAGCGTACTCGCCTCTAAAACCGAAAGTCCGTGATTCAATTCCGCCGTTCGGATTCGGGGAGTCAGTCAGGGAATTATTATTTTCATTATTCCTCCCCATTATGACTCAGTAACGAAATATTTTTGAAAATTTTCCATATGCTTTTTTTACCTCTTAACACTTCGCCAAATAGCCACTCCCATCTGGAGCGCCTCGTAGTTCATGAATGATTCCTAACTGAGCGACTAAGGTTGTCTTAAAAAGGAATCGTCAAATAGTACAATGTATTGGTAATGCTAATTATCTATACAACTAATAGATAATATACAATAAAACTACTTCAAACCGATCATTTTTTAGGAGATGAAAATCCGATACGTTTAGGAAAACCATTTAGTAATGCAAAATTAGTAAAAAAGTATATAAAAACGAAATACCCGTTAGGAAGTAGTAAGTTAGTATTACTACTCAAGACTGGTTATGTTCGCCCAACTAAGGCTTAATTGACTTAACTTTTAAAGACCAAACCAAATTTCTCGCCATCTTAATTACCTTAAAAGGAATTCACAAATTTGGTAGACTACTACCACTGGCAGCAATAAAAGTAAACATCCATCATGGTCATGGAGAAACCACAAAATACGTGATTGAAAAACCTTTTTTAACGGTGCTCAGGCTTGTACCAAGTGGAGCTCTACAGTGCTGACTAACAATCGATTTTCCCAGCACACTTTTTCAGTTTATATTTCCCCATTGCCAATTCACAAGAAATTTACAAGCTGTCACAAATCCGAACACAATAAATGTTTTTGCTGAAATTGCGCTCCAAGCATTTCCTCTTTTGCATCCCAAAGTCTTTAAACGGATGCAGCGGGGGTGGGCGAGAGATACGATTTGATAGATGTCCATATAATTTGGATTACAGCCTAGAGTAAACCAAAAACAACAACAAATATTAAGAGCAACTAATGGCGGCTAATGCAACAACTTTCAACAACAGTTAGCGCTTTCAAGGACACATAACGGTCAGCGGTAGTGACAGCAACTAGCGGTAAAGATTCAAGTCAAGTCAAAGCCACACACAAAACAAGTGCAACAAAAATCGGTAAAAAATGAGCAAAAGAAAATGCAATGGCGAAATTGCCAAACGACAGACAGCCCAACAGATAACTCACTTTATAAATTTTAACAGCTACAAGCAGTCAAGGTGCACAAATACATATGCATGCTGTCTACAGTAATCGTGAAAAGTTTACGAACACTTGTATAGATGATAAAGGATTTTACTGCAAAGGCTCAGTCTGGGAATTTTTAAGGTATAATATAATACAGGGCTTTAAAGAATAGACGACTCTTTGAAAATTATTATCTGATTTGTGGCTCAATCACTCGGCTAATCTAATACTCTTAACGCCTTAGATGTACTATAGATGAATTATTTTCGAAGCAATTATTCTGGATTTGGTTGAACTAGGGATGCTCGATACCGTAAAAAGACTCGATACCGATTTGATTCTCTGAAAAAATAAATTATTGTGGATTTAGTTGAAAATAGGGATGCTCGACAAGGAAAAATTAAATGAAAGTATTAAGTATTTAAAAAAACCAGATAACGATTCGACTTTTTTAAGACAGAAATCAAATGGAATTAAACACTTTCGTAGCGTTTGCTTAAAAGGAAACCAAAATTGTCTAATTTTCATAATAAATTGAGATTGGGGTTACAAAATTAAAATTTTTTTCGCGTCGTTTATTCCAGCTGTAAACACGGCTTGTCGTTCTTTTTACTTAGGGTGTTGACTCTGTTAGTTATTGCAAGCGACGTCAGGCGGACCCGAAATTTCCAAAAAAAAAAAGTAAAACTAATATTAGGTCGATACCGATACTAAATTCGATATTGATATGATATTTTGATATTCAAAATATCGGACCGGTATCGCGCATACAGCAACATATGGCACATGGAAGCATCTTGATATCATTATTATATTTTTTAATATAAAATAGGTAACATAACTTACCAAGATAGGTTAACTATTTTCAAAATTGTGATTGGAGCTTTAAATTAGAGAGTAATCGCAGGAAATCACAGTGATTTTAATGAATAACATTTAGCATGCTCAATGGAAATGAACGAACAATCAAATCTTATACTATATACTACTGCTATAACTATATTTTCTATTTTGAAGAATATTGCTTGCCCCACTTCATTTTTTCCAAACATACAATTATATATCGAGTTTTCGATAATTGATAAGTTATTTAAAATTTTGCGTAGTGAAGTATATCGTATAAATAAAAGTGAATAACATTTTAGTGATTGGTTTCGAAAGTTTAACTCTTGTCGAAGAAAGCAGTGGAAAGATTCCTTCCAAGTGCAATAATAACTTCCACTTTCTTTGGAATTGAAAAAGAAAAGAAGGAAATTGGGTTCCATATAGGGTCCGCTTTTAAGCGAACTTTTTCGCTTTTTATATTCTTGCTCGCTTGTTCGCTTTTTGCAAAAGTGTTCGCTTTCTTCGTTCGGTTTAAAATCATGTTTTCTTTCCCAAGAGAATCCCCTATAATCATAAAGTATTTGTTTATGAGCGATTTTCTGACTGTTTTTTGTATTCCGTCCTCTCTTACATGTTAATTTTCCATGAAAAACTGTCGGCTTTAGAATGTCCATCTTTTTAGCTCGGACTATCTGGTAACCCTAGCTCTATATGAACTGAGACACATTACACGCCGATTTGGTATGGGTTCCTGGCATGGAAAAATTAGTCCATTACGATAAACAATAAAAAAAAAATTTTGGAGAGCCACCTGGCCATGCTTCATCCGAAAGCGAATACTCAAAAAAAGCTCATGATGTCTATGTCGTGGGATCTACTTGTTACCTTATGATATACTCTAACCAAGCAAATTCATTATTGGAAACAGAGTCATAGAGAGAAAATTTCGGGACCGGGGGTGGGATTGTAGTGGCCCCTTTTTACACCTTGAGCCTAAATAGTTACATTAATTACACAGGGCCCCTGAGAAAACTCTGGTTCTGGAGGAAATATCACCTTTCACCCCTATAGGGTGGAACTGTTAATGCGATTGAGCAAAGGTTTCAAGGAAAAACGAGCCCATTAAAAGTACAGAAATGACAAAGCTTTGCGGTCAAAATTTGAAACAACATTAAACTTTTGACGCAACCAAATCATCTGGCAAGAAACTTAGGCGAAATGATGTTCCACTCCAGCAATAAATCCTCAGGGCTTGCTAACCAAATTCAGTCAAGTCTGACTATTAAGTTAAGTTGTTATAATAAGGTTTGATCACTTAATGTTATCCATTCCATAAAATCCAATAAATAAGGCATATACGTGAAAAAAATTTTTCGAGAAACTTTGTTCCTTCCTAATTCCAATAGAGAAGATCTTTTGTTGTCATGACGGTCTGAGTCCAGATCTGCAAAATATGAAACGGATCGCTCAATTACGGCGACCTTGTAAAGTGCCTGACCAGGGCACCAGCTATTGCCGACTTCCGATTATTCCGATATTCCACCGACCGGAACGGTGGAATACGGTCTCCCTAAGCAGTGCATTATAGTACATAATATTAAGATTGAGAGTATATTCATCTAGATTTTTCAAAACTCTGCCGCATAACCAAAAGTTAAGTGTACGTAAACTTTTCAACGCCAGTATGGCCTATTGTAAAAACTACGGCCTAGGCAAGTCAATGGACCAAGTCCACAACGAGCAAACATAACAGGGAAACAATAACGAGTACAAGCAGTTGATAGTCAGGCGATAACACAGTGCCAAGGAGCAGTACAGCGCCAGCAACAAAAACAACAAAAATGTCGAGGAATTTTCAAGTGGATTACCCAGTTTTTTTTTTCGTGCTGGCAATGTGAAAATAAATAAACTTGTGGCATGATTGGCTTCGCATGATTAGTCACATGCTGAAAGGGGCAGATCTACTAGGAGCAGCAGCGGCAGCAAAAGATGGGGAGCTACGGCAGCTGGCACGATAGTGCTTAATAGAATTGATATATACAAGGCCGGGCCTAAGATGCGCGATAGATAGCAGCGGAGAGGCAGCAGCCACAGTTGGCTGTGTGTGTGAGCAAGCAGGAAGCCCAGAGAGGGGAGAAAGAGATCGCGCTAGAGCTGCCATCAGCTGTGGCATAAACAGTTATTGTAACAATAAAATTAGCTAACGATATAAAGGCTAAAAGAAACAAGCAACAATAACGGCAAACTAAGACAAGCCAATGTCTAGGCATGCCCCCCCTCGCTCCCTCTCTCTATCTCTCTCTCTTAGCTGCAGCACACGTTTCCACACGTTGCCCCCTTTGGAACGGCAATTGCAACAACGGCAACTTAAAGCGGCACAGAAATCGAAACAGGAACAGGTGGAAAAACGGCCTCTAACAAACGTACAACGGAAAATGCAATTTCTAGTTCTCTTTGGCTCTTTGGCTTTGCCTCCAAGTCGCATTGACTGAATGGCTGACGGACGGACGGATTGTCAAACGGACAGACAGTTTGTCTAACTGACGGCCTGGCACAAGTGTGCAACGTGCTCCTTTTCTCACATGGCTGCAGGTTTTTCTATTGCCTCTGCTCACTCAGTTTCCTCTACGTTTTCTGATTCTATCTGCTTCTTCTTCTTCTACTATTTCTGCTTCTTGATAGTTCCAGGCCTTTGGCTTAGGCAATCCCCAAGTTAGCCTAGCAGCCTCAGCAGCATGTAAATCATATTCATGTTGGAATCTTTTTTCATATATTTCTTTATATACACTTGAGTGAAGTATATTAGTTTTGTTGGAAAGTTGACGAAAGCAGGTATCCGGTATATAGCTAGACTTAGTAATTTTAGAATGTAACCGAAATATATTAATATTATACCTACGGGGAACCCCCAATTTCTGCGTTCGTTTAACGATATTTACTTTCAAATTTCTCAACTATTATCTTGAAGCTTAACTCATGTAACTCAAATAACCTGGTGCACTAAATTCCGATCGAATTCCGAAAGCCAGCCCTCTGAGCCATCGGCCAAGCTGTAGAAATAGAATCGGAATGAAATGTTCGAAATGTTTGGAGCTACCAAATGAATTTTTGATGAGGTTTGAAACCAAAAGTTTCGTTGGAAGAGGAATTAACACGAATTCGCAAAATAGTTCAAAAACAGTGCGCATTTTAGACTGAAATAATTTTTTAAATAGAGTATTAGCATAGTCATGGATAATTTTCCTCGGGAAGATGTTAATCTTTGCTGACAATATGCAAGGAATATATGAGAAGATGGCAACAATAAAAAATTTGGATTTGGAAGCACACTAAATCGAATCCAAATAAATAGTTCGTTTTCCGGAGCATAGATGAAAATTTGTTTGTGGTTATGGGCTTAAAAAAGTACGATTTTTATACTCAAATAATTTTTTAAATATTCTTTTGTTTTATTGGATTATATTTATGCCACCTTGAAGTTCCATACTTGTTGGCAACTATTTGAATATATTTTATTTTTTACTCAGTCTAAAAAAAAGCATACACATTCCGAAACTATCCGCGAACATATTTCTTTCATCAATGACTGATAGTGCGACAGGGTTCCCGCCTTATATAATATAAAGAAAATTTCCCTTGTAACAAAAATAGCTTTCAAGGATTATTGTTGCCAAATTAATATTTTTGAATAATTTTATTTAAGAGATGAAATAGCAAAGAGCTTGCAATATGTTAATGAAAATTTAATGCAAACAACATATATAGCATGTTTTGTTTAGAGGTTCATAACTTTGAGTTGGCAACACTGCTTAACCTGACAGCCCATTTAACAGTTGTTAGTTGTATTTTGTTGACTTTGGCTTAACATTTCATTATGGATAGACTTAAATCAGAGTAAGGCATTGAAATTGTGGAAATTTTTTATTTAATAATGGTTCCCTGCGTCAAACATATTCAGAATTCTGAGCGGGGCGATCACCTGACCGAAATTATATGTAAAATATTTTATCATGTCATAAAATGTTCACCCCAAAGCTAGTTTCATTGATATTAAAAATATATTTCTTTCTTTTTGTATGACTGAAACTCTTGTAATCCCAAAAAATACACCCTTTATTAACAATAAATCATATCGCGCCAACAATATGAGAATTTATCGGCAGCATATAGGAAATATACGAATTTGTCGAAAGTAAAAAGGGTAATAATCGATGTTAACGGCAAAAAAATAAGCAAATCCAAATAAAATGTTTTTTTTTTGGTTTTTTCGTTTACCGGTACGCGGCCGAATATAATAATAAGCAAAAGGGTAATAAATTACTCTAAAAAAATATAATAAAATAAACCATAAGGATTCGTGGAAATCATAAAAAATTCGGCACACAACTTTAAATACTCATTTTATTTGGGCAATCGATAAATATAGCTTAAAAATTAAGAGTTAAATTTTAACATTAAATAAAAAAAAAAATAAAATAGACAATAAATTTTTAATATATTGATCTCTATTCATTTTGGTGTTCAAAAAAAGCGATGTCAAAATTGAAAAAGTAAAAAAGTTTTTTATCAAAGCTAAGTTTAAAGTTAAAATAAAATTTTTTTATTTTATTAAAATAAATTGTAAATAGTAAAATTAATAAAAAAAATGTAGATTATAAAATAAAAAAATTTCTATTAACAAAGCTAAACTTCAAATAAAATTATTTGTATAAATTACAAAAAATTTTAACGAAGCTAACTTTTAAAAAATTATTTCATTGAAATCAAAACTATTTTCAAATTATTACTTTTTTCCCATTTCTTATAAATCAAATTTTTCATCTTTTTATAAATAACTAGCCGGCCTCCGCTGCGCTCCGGCACGCTCGCTCGTCTAGATCTGGAATCTTTCCGATTGGAAAACATCGTCCAATGAGTGGATTAATTTCATCATACAATTTTCAACCACTCGCCATCTTTACATTTTAACCATGTTTGATGGAGATTTGGTAGTTTTCTTCTCGGCATTGTAAGCAGTATCTGATATTAATGTTTTCGTGCAATAATAATGTTAGCCTATAATGGCGACAGGATGTCTTTTTTTATTTTTTCACGTTCAGTCAAGACAAACCACAGATTGAAAAATATTGCGTAACGCGCCGTCCGCGAAAGCCGCGAAACAGGAGTGTGGAAGGCTTCGCGGCTAACTTCGCGCCCGTGAACACACCATGAAGGTATAGTCGATAAATGAAAAAAAATGTTATCTCTTAGGGGTATGAAAAATAGATGTTGGACGATTCTCAGACCTGCCCAATAAGCACAAAAAATTTCATGAGAATCGGTCTAGCCGTTTCGGAGGAGAATGTTCACACAAAAACCAATATTCACAATCCCACGAACCAATTCACACAAACTCATCGCAATAGGCTTAAAACTTCCGCATTGACCTCTAACACACGCAAAAATCTGATTCATCAACTCGTTTATGAGAACACCCATAATACGTAAAACATAAGTTTCTTCTTATATATAAAATTCTAGTTTCACAATGTTAGTTACCATACTCCTCCGAAACGGCTGTACCGATTCTCATGAAATTTGGTGTGCCTCAATAAAATAAAATTTATAACGTTTATAATTTTTGTGTTTCCTTTCGACAAAAACAATTTACTAAAAAATATTAGTTAATCTGACAATGTACACAATGCTAACCTAAATTAACAAGCAAAATGTTGTATTGGAAAATCAGATTGTCCTTTTTAGTAGTTTCGTCGCAATTAGCGGACAAAATTGTGAATCTAAACCATTCTCAGATCCCCTTGAACACAGACAAAAAATTTCATCAAAATCGGTCCAGTCGTTTAAGAGAAGTACAGTGACATACACACTCACAGAAGAATTATATATATAAAGATTTCTTGCAGTTATTAATTTTTTGTAAGTCACATTCGATTTTTCATTAAAACCATTTTAAAATTAATATTTAATACGATATAAAAATATTTTTTATCTTTATTCATTTTAACGTAAGTTAAAATAAAGAAATTAAAAAAAAAAAATTTGTAAATTTTTAATTTTACATTTTTTATAAAAGGATTTATTTATATCAATTTTAAAATAAAGTACCTTTAGATAAAATAATTTTTAAGTCAGTTTCACGATTTAAATCGAAAATTGTAAAATTGATAAAAAAAAATTTTAGCTTATAAAATAAAAAAAAATCTTTTAAAGAAGCTAAAACTAAAAAAAAAATGTTTTATTAAAATGAAAATTATTATCGAATTATTTTTTGTTACCTATTTATTATAGAACGATTTATTCATATATTAAAAAAATTTAATTAAACAATCCAATACGATATAAAAAAAATAAGCTTTAGATAAAAGAATTTTGAAGAGTGTTAAACGTTTAAATTGTAAAATTAATAAAAAAAAATTTTTGATTATAAAATAAAAAAAAAATTCTTTTAACAAAGCTAAACTTCAAATAAAATTGTTTTAGTGAAATGAAAATTATTTTCAAATTACTTTATTTTATTAAAATAAAACGAATTGTAAATATAATAACTTTAAAAAAATATATAAAAAAATCCAAACAAAAAAAAACTTTAGATAAAAGAATTTTGTAGAGTCAGTAAAACGTAAATAACTCGAAAATTGAAAATTAAAAAAAAAAATTGTACACTAAAATTAAAAAAAATGTTTTTCAACAAAGCTAAACTTAAAAAAAAAATGATTTTATTGAAATGAAAATTATTTTCAAATTATTATTTTTTTCCATTTCTAATAAATCGAATTTTTTCTATCTTATTATAAAAAATAGTCCAAAGAAAAAAAAAATTTAGATAATAGAATTTTGAAGAATGTGTAACTTAAAATAAAATTAATAAAAAAAAATTGTAGCTTATAAAATCAACTGTTTTTATTGCTAAATAACCTTTTTATAAGGAAAACGACTCATCTTGATGCAAATATGCAATTTCTTGTTAGATCATTTTTGCTCAGATTTATCTTATACATATAGAATAAGTTATAGGAAAAATTGGTTTGGGAAAATAATAAACCTAGTGTATGCAATAATCTCTTTTATAGCCAAAAACATTTTGCATTCCAGCCAGTTTGGTAAAGAACCAGTTCAAAAATCAAAAGTTAGTTGCCGAACAAAAGCTTAAAAATTTTACATGCCATAACCCAAATTCTCTAAAAAAAACTTCTAGCTTCAAGGCATACTTGATTTTACTTCGTACAGCCCCAATCAAAAATCTTATTAAAGGGTATTCACACGTTTGTAAGCCTCCAATAATATTTTCATCTGTATGCATTTTTTTTTTTGCATTTATGTTTTACTGCTTTTTATTTGGTATTCAATTTTCAGGAGAAATCTACCAAATTGAAGCCGCAGCTGGGCGCCCAGAAGCTGCAAAAGGTTCCTGCTCCAGTTTGTTGGCTCTGAATAATGTTATTGGTAGCAAGCAGTAGCCCAACAATTGGTAATTGCCTTTACCTGTTGCCTTTTGTTCGTTGTCGTTGTTGTAAGGCTTGTTGTTGCTTTTATTGTTGGAATTGTTGTCGTGTGGCAAGTTCGTTTGTGCAAAATTTATTGATTGTCTACTTCACGCTTTTCTTGTTCTTAAGTTGTTCAAGTTCTTGTCTTTATTATTCCACTATTCCTCGTTATTGTTGTTATAATACTTTACTTTATGTCACAATTTAAATTGTTGTAGATGTCGTTATTGTTATTGTTGTTGTTGTTGGTGTCATGTAGCTGCAGTCATGTTGCCATTATGGCAATTATTTCATTAACCGTAACTTTATCTTAATCTTAAAGACGGCAATTTACTAGAAAGTTGAACGAAAAGGGATAAAGTGGTCTTCAAATTGTCTAAGACAACGTTCAAGTTGAAATATCAGCTGAGTTCTTTGCTAATCTTGAAGAAATTGTAAGTTTTAATGATTTAGTGTGACCAAAGCTTATGCATAATTGACAGTTGGTAATGCTTTCTTCTTCTAGAGAAAGATTTAAATATAGTTTATTGCCTATTAAAAATTCTTATTATTTTTTATGCGCTTATCTTGAAGATATTTTAAGTTTAAAATATTCAGTGTGACTGTAGCATTGTGCTAAGATTTAAAATTCTTAGCAAAAGAAAATTTTTATGCGCTTAGCTTAAGGTATTTCAAATTCAAATGATTCAGCGTGACCGTAGCATAGTGTTTAGATTTCAAATGCAGGGTGGGCCATCTGCATGTGATCCATGTAATTATTATATACAATTTTTTAGGTAAAATCAATTTGATTTTTATTTGCAAGAACTTTAATTTTAAATAATCCAGTGTGACCATAGCATTGTGTTTGGATTTCAAATACAGGGCGGGTCATCTGCATGTGATCCATGTAATAATTAATTACAATTCTTTATTTTAAGCTTAAATGATTCAGTGTGATCGAAGTATTGTCTTCAGATTTTAAATGCAGGGTGGGCCATCTGCATGTGATCCATGTAATTGTTGAATAAATTTTTTTACGAAAAAGCAATTCGATTTTTATGCGCTTATCTTGTACGAATTATAATTTTAAATAATCCAATGTGACCGTAACATTGTGCTTAGATTGCAAATACTGGGTGGGTCATTTGATCCACTTTATTTTAATGCCTTTATCTTGCAGGAATTTTAAGTTCAAATGAATCAGTGTGACCGTAGATTATATATAGATTTCAAATACAAGGTGGGCCATCAACATATAACCCATGTGAAAAATTGATTTTAATACGATTATCCTGCAAGAATTTTAAGTTCATATGATTCAGTGAGATCCCAGCATTGTGTTAAGATTTTAAATATAGGGTGGGCCATCTACTTGTAATCCATAAAATAAATTTTTTAGTAAAAGACAATTGGGTGTTTATCCGCAGGCCATGCAGGAGTCTTAAGTTAAAATTATTCAGAGCAATTTATAGAAACGGAAGCGATGGAACTACAAAAGAAAATTGATCCAAACATATTTGTACGTCTGTTTGAATGGATTGATTTTGGAGATTATAAGAGCTAAGATAAGCAAAGTCTTTTTATCATTTATTTCAGAGCTGTATTTTCTATAATTCCGAAATTAAAATGATGAAAATAACAGAAATCTTTCGATAAGTAGCAAATATTATGATAATAGCAACTACGTATCGCCCTATGAAACTAATAGTAAGAAATAAAATAGATGGAATAATCTGGGTTGCATAGGAATCTAAAGCTTTCCTGATAGAGTTGGATTGCAGTGCGTTTGAAAGAAATATCTGGCCAACCACTGAGAGTTTTACAGCTTTTGGGGATAAAGCTACCGCGTAAGTAAAAGTGAAAGTTGATCTTTTCGATTTCGATGATTTTAACATATGGTACAGGTAGAAATTACTTATCGACAACAACTAAATAATTAGATGCTTTAGACGTTTTTTACAGGATATACTAGCTAAGAAATGAAAATACTTCACCAAATATTTTGAAAAAGATAAAATTTTGAAATAAACAGAAAGGGTATATTTGAAAAAAAAAATGGCGGACGTAAAGTCGGGCGCGGACGACTTTAGGATACCCTGTACCACTAGCTTGTAATAAAGTCCGATTTCTTCACAAAAAACCAAAAACAGAAGAATTTTTAAGCAAAAATTTTTTTTTGACCGATCGTTCCTATGGGAGTATAGTCAACCGATTTCAATAAAATTTGACACAGTGCTTAAATACCTTAAAAAAGATATGAATGCCAAATTTATTTCAAATATCTTTACAAACAAACAAAACACATCGAATTTTGTATAAAAACCGTGTTTTTGGACCGAATGGTCCTATGGGAGCTATATGATCTAGTCAAACGATTTGGATTAAATTTGGTACAGTGCTTAGGAACTCTAAAATACTCACGAATATCAAATTTGGTCCCAATATCTTAACAAACAAACGAAACACAACAAATTTTGTTAAAAAATCGATTTTTTGGAAGATCGGACCTATGGGAGCTATATGATATAGTCAACCGCTTTTGTTCAAATTTGGCACATTGCTTAAGTGGTCTAAAAAATTTCCAAACGCCAAATCTGGTTAGGATATCTTTATTAAAAAACGAAATATAGCGAATTTTTCTTTAAAAAAGTTATTTTGGCCGATCGGTCCTATGGGAGCTATATGATATAGTCAACCGATTTCGATCAAATTTGGTACAATGATTGGGAACTATAAAAAACTTTCGAATACCAAATTTGGTTACAATATCTTCATAAACAAACGAATTATTCATCTAAAACGCTTTTTTTTTGTCGAGGTCGTCTCAAACACCCCCATGGGAGCTATATAATTTATCCCCGATATCAAAAAAATAAAATAAACTTGCCTCCTATGGAATAATATGGGATCTAATGTGAAAGTTTGGTAACTCTAGCTCTTACCATCTCTGAGATCTAGGCGTTCACACGGACGGACGGACGGACAGACGGACAGACGGACGGACGGACAGACGGACAGACGGACATGGGTATATCGACTTCTCTATTCACCCTGATCATATTTTAGGTAACTTTGGGGTGTCTCCGACGTCTCCTTCTATATGTTACATACATTTTCGGCTTGCACAAACTTAATATACCCTTAGTACCATATGGTACAGGGTATAAACATAAATAATTATTAAAACTAAAAAAAGTTTGGTAAGTGTTTCAAAAAGTTTCGAGGAAATCTCAATGAAAAAAAAATTAAATTAAAAATTTAAAAAACCCCCGAACTTAAGTAATTTTCATTTAAAAAGTGAAAAATAATAAAAGAAACTTAATGTTAAAGTACCTAAGAATCTATTAATAATTCTAAAAAAAATACGTCGCGTTGGGGGACACGCGAGGGCAGACGTCGTTGACGGTCGTATCTTACATGCAAATTTTTTGAAGTAATTCTATGAAAGTTTTTGAAGTATTTTCTTAATTTTGTTTTTAAGTTAATCTTTGTTGCTTAATTAGACTATTTGTATTTAAATTGTTAGTTAAGGAGCGGTCCCCCAACGCGACGTATTTTTTTAGAATTATTAATAGATTCTTAGGTACTTTAACATTAAGTTTCTTTTATTATTTTTCACTTTTTAAATGAAAATTACTTAAGTTCGGGGGTTTTTTAAATTTTTAATTTAATTTTTTATTTCATACTTTTTATAGGTAGGTTAGGTTAAGTTAGACTTTAGTATATTATAATATACTTACTATAATTTAGATTCTTGTTAAGGTATAGATTACATTTAAGGTCAAGCTCGTTTGCTTTTTTTTTACGCATTCTCCCCACTTTCACTCCCCACAACTTTTAAACGGCTCGACCGATTTTCATCATGTCTAGGAACACTCGCACATAAGTCACCTTTAATACAAAAAAAAAAATAAATTGAAATCACTGCATGCGTTCGGGAGTTACGATGCCACAGACAGACAGACAGTCAGACAGACAAATTTTAAGCCAATCGGACAAAGTTGATGCTTTTAACTTCAAATGGCCATAACTTCTAAACGAGAAGAGATAGAGCAAAAATAACCACATTTTCGAATCAGTGGCGTCGTCAGCTTCAATAGGACCAAATTTTAGGCCAATCGGACAAAGTTGATGCTTTTAACTTCAAATGGCCATAACTTCTAAACGAGAAGAGATAGAGCAAAAATAACCTCAGATTCGAATCAGTGGCGTCGTCAGCTTCAATAGGATGAAATTTTAAGCCAATCGGACAAAGTTTATGTTTTTAACTTCAAATGGCCATAACTTCTAAACGCGAAGAGATAGAGCAAAAACGCGAAGAGATAGAGAAAAATAACCTCAGATTCGAATCAGTGGCGTCGTCAGCTTCAATAGGACCAAATTTTAAGCCAATCGGACAAAGTTTATGTTTTTAACTTCAAATGGCCATAACTTCTAAACGCGAAGAGATAGAGCAAAAACGCAAAGAGATAGAGAAAAAATAACCTCAGATTCGAATCAGTGGCGTCGTCAGCTTTAATAGGACCAAATTTTAAGCCAATCGGACAAAGTTTATGTTTTTAACTTCAAATGGCCATTACTTCTAAACGAGAAGAGATAGAGCAAAAATAACCTCAGATTCGAATCAGTGACGTCGTCAGCTACAATAGGACCAAATTTTAAGCCAATCGGACAAAGTTGATGTTTTTCTCCCCACTTTTACTCCCCACAACTTTTAAACGGCTCAACCGATTTTCACCAAACATGTCTAACAACACTCGGACATAAGTCACCTTTAATACAAAAAAAACTAAATTGAAATCACTGCATGCGTTCGGGAGCTACGATGCCATAGACAGACAGACAAACAGACAAACAGACACGTCAAACTTATAACACCCCTCTTTTTGCGTCGGGGGTTAAAAATAACACAATTAAAATCGTAAAAAAATCTTTTTTGGAAAAATTACTGGCTAAAAGCAAAAAAAATAGTAAAGTTCGGAAAGTTTCGGTTCGAAGAATTTGGGATGTTAAAAGGTTGGATTTAAAAGAAAAATCTTCACCATCGCAATATTCAAAATTTTTGCAGATTTCCATAATTTTTATAATATTTATTAATCCAATATAATACTATTTTTTTTTAATTTTGGATTCTGAGAGATGAATAATCATATACACTATATTTCCATACTTTTTCTTTAAATTTATGGAAATAAATTATGGAAATATCGGGAATTTTTAAAAAAATCAAAAAAATTAATAGGATTTCTAAATTTTCCCGGATTTCGAAGAAGGATCACTAATTTCTTTCGTAATCTATCAAACTTCATTATATACAAAAGAATTAATTAAAAATATTTAACTAATTTTTTACAAATAAAAAATGTTGAAGATTTTAATTCAAAATTTATAGATAAGAGAATGCACAATATGGCGAATTACTTCTTGGCCTTCAAAAGAAGAGAGACAGGGACTCCAAGAGTGCTAGTATTGTAGTCAAGGTCATTTGTTTTTTTTTCAGCTTTTCGACATATTTCCTAACATATACCTCATAGAAGAGCATACAGAAGGCATCAACAGACTCTAAGCTAGGCCTTTAAATTAACGTTTTTACTTTGAAAATTTCGCTAACATGATTTAGTATTAGACAAACAGTTAACTGATTTCCTTAAATTCCAAAACTCTTATTGGCTTGTTAGCACCTTGTGCTTAGACGAGAAGTATAAATCTTTGTTAGCCAGCTTGAAGCTCTAAAAACGCCTCGAGCCAAGTGTGCTCCCAATTATAAGTTTCAACTCAAAAGTTTGTCAATTTGGACAAGACTTATCTAATCTGACTTTTAAGACAGCAAACAAGTTGCTGCTATAACTTTAGATTTTATTGTTTCCGTTAACTAAACATTTTTGAAGATAAAACAGTTGCAGATACTTATGGTCTAAAACCCATTTCCTAGGTACATAGCAACACTTGCCAAAAGTCTTTCATTTATTTCATTTGCTGTTGGCAAGGGGGCGTATGAGCAATGCACATCTTGGAAATGACTTTTTTAATTGGCATGTTAATGCCCCGGACCACTTGGAAAGTGCCATTATAAAACTAGCGTTATAGTTTATATGGGCAACATGCAGATGCACCGCAAGGTAGGTGCCACAGAAAGCAGTTCCAAGCAGTTCACTGCTCAGTGCTCTGTGCAACATGTGGGCAGTGCAGCGTAATTGATAAAGTCCGACAAATCCAAAGCTGATGCTGCAACTGATGTTGATGGCCGGCCAAATGATCTTGTTGGCTTTGATGAGGTTGGCATGAAAGACAAAGACCTAAGATTGCCTCTTAATGCCAAACAGATTGGCGTATTGCGAACGAGAAACGTCAATGGCCAAAACACAATAACAACAAGTGGGCTCTGTGTGGGGCATACAGACGTGGGTATGCTCTGTAGATTCAAGTTTTAGTAACTGCAGGTATAATTTTTAATTTAAAGCGCTTAAGTAGTTTCATACTCCCAAAAAGATAATTATTATAGTTTAGTCTAAATAAATAGAGTGTGGCTGGTGGTCTTTAAGAAAAATTCTCTTGGGAGTAACTATATTTAAAATCACGGTGATTTTTAAATAAAAATTAAACACATTTTCCATTAAATAATAAAAATATATCAAGTCAATATCAAAAATATAAAATATCCAAAAAATATTTTTAAAAAATTGTCAGTGGAGTAACCAAAATATAAAGTCACGGTGATTTCGAAATATAATGTAAAAGCATACAAATTTTAATTTATTGAAATATGTCAAGTAAATATCAATAATGTAAAAAGTCTAGAAACATTAACAAAAATATGCTCAGTACAGTTATCAGAGATAAAGTCACGGTGATTTCTAGATATAACGTAAAAAGATATTCGAACTAAAAATTTTAATATATCAAGTCAATATTAAATATTCAGAAAATATTTTAACAAATTCTCAGTGGAGTAACCAAGATATAAAGTCACGGTGGTTTTCAAATATGTCGAAAAATCACTTTCCCATAAAAACTTGAAATTATTAATATATGTCAAGTAATTATAAATAATATAAAATATCCTAAAATATAAAAAAAATTCTCAGTGGAGTTACCAGAGTTAAAGTCACGGTGATTTCTAAATATAACATAAAATCATTTCCTAATAAAAAATTCAAATAAATCAAGTCAATATTAAAAATTCTGAAAATATTTTAAAAAATTCTCAGTGGAGTAACCAAATATAAAGCCACAGTGATTTCTAAATATAACGTAAAATTATTTTCTTATAAAAAATTTCAAAAATTAAAATTTATCAAATCGATATCAAAAATATAGAATATACAAAAAAATTTTAAAAAAATTCTCAAAGGAGTGACCATTAAACAGTCACTGTGATTATTAAATAAAACATAAAAACATTATCAAATAAAAAATTATATATATATCAATATCAAAAATGTAAAAAATTATTGGAAAAATAAATTCTGAGTGGAGTACCAGAAAAATCACGGTGATATCTAAATCTAACGTAAAAGCATTTTCCAATAAAAAATTCCAAAAAACTGAAATATTAAATCAATATCAAAAACATATAAATTCCAAAATATTTAAAAAAAAAATAAAATTTCAGTGGAGTAACCAGATATCAAGTCATAAATATAAAAAGTCCAAATATTATTTAAAAAAAACTTTTCACGGGATTCCTAAATATAACATACTAATTTTCCAATAAAAATGAAAAAGATATAAGAATATAATTAAATATAAAAAATCCAAAAATGACTAGGAAAATAAATTCTCAGTAAAGTTACGTGAAGACATTACAAAAAAAATTTTAAAAAATCAAAATATCCCCAATATCACAAAAATCAAAAATATATAAAAAACATCAAAAATATTTAAGGTATAAAAAATAAATATAATCTAATATTCAAAATATCAAAAATATCGAAACTATCAAAAATATCATCAAAAATATGGAAAAATTACAAAAATATCAAAAATAATATAATAATATTCATAATATTCATAATTTTCATAATATTCATAATATTCATAATATTCATAATATTCATAATATTCATAATATTCATAATATTCATAATATTCATAATATTCATAATATTCATAATATTCATAATATTCATAATATTCATAATATTCATAATATTCATAATATTCATAATATTCATAATATTCATAATATTCATAATATTCATAATATTCATAATATTCATAATATTCATAATATTCATAATATTCATAATGTTCATAATATTCATAATATTCATAATATTCATAATATTCATAATATTCATAATATTCATAATATTCATAATGTTCATAATATTCATAATATTCATAATATTCATAATATTCATAATATTCATAATATTCATAATATTCATAATATTCATAATATTCATAATATTCATAATATTCATAATATTCATAATATTCATAATATTCATAATATTCATAATATTCATAATATTCATAATATTCATAATATTCATAATATTCATAATATTCATAATATTCATAATATTCATAATATTCATAATATTCATAATATTCATAATATTCATAATATTCATAATATTCATAATATTCATAATATTCATAATATTCATAATATTCATAATATCCATAATATTCATAATATTCATAATATTCATAATATTCATAATATTCATGATATCATAAAAATAAAAAAATATATTTGAAAATATAGTATACAAAAAAATTAAATTTTTGAGGAAAAGTTCAAAAAATGTAAAATACTATACAAATATTATTTAACATAAAAAGTAACTTTTCAATATCTTGAAGTTCCGAAGATTCTAATAAATAGAAGGACGAATATTAGTAAATTAATTTCTTTTGTCATTTCCATCATGTGGATGAGCTTCCTTGGAACTTTTTTGATACCCTAACGCAACAGACCCCTTTCACCTTTTGATTG
>JBAMAX010002668.1:0-78956 GCA_037043745.1 Chymomyza amoena | reverse complement strand
TTTTGTTTGTTGTAGCAGTTACGTATTAACTTGTTTGTTGCAAAGCTTTTTGCTTGCCTCAGCTAGATTTGTTTTTTGTTTTTCTGTTTTCTTGTGCAACAAGTTTCTTGTCATTAACAATGATGATGGATGATGTTTGAAATTATTTAAATGCATTCAATTAATATTATAGCATATGGACCAATAGACACCATAACAATTAAAATGGCCATAATAAAAATGACAATAATTTAATCTTAAAGAGTCTGAGTTTGTCAATAAATTAATGATGGGATATAACGAGAAAAAAGAATTAATGAATGGAGATACCATATTTAATACATCAAAAGAAAAAGAAAACCGGCCGACCATGTTACACGATTGCCACAAAAGAATCATTTTACCGGTAACTTACGAGGTAATAGAAGATGAGGTCGACCAGGTAAGATATGGATAGACGAGGTATAGGAGGATCTACAAAGAATTGGGATCACTAATTAGAAAGACAAAGCGGTAGATTAAGAAGAGTGGAATGAAAGATATAACGAAGAAAATTTCAACTAGAGATAAGTTCGGGAGTAGGAATTGTATTTCGTACCGGTCCCGAAAAATAACTTAAGTATCCCTTACTTAATCTTTTTTCCCAAGGCTAAGGCTTTATGGATGCCTTTAAGTTTTTGCATTACTGCAATATCAAATCATTTCTTGAGTGTGCTCTACTACAAAATTCAAGTGCTTTGCTTCATTTTCAGAATTTCAGCACTTAGAGATACCCTTTACATATGGGCCGGCCTTTGAGAGGGGGTGGCAGGAGTGTTTTCTGTCGTAAATAATTTAAATGGTGTAAAAGAGGTCGGTATATTTACCTACCGGACCTGGAATTTCTCTATGCTGCCAGATATGCATATTTTTGAATATTTTGATTACAAAAATTATATATGAAATAAAATACATTATCAATTGCGTAAATTGTCGGAATATTGATATCACGAAGAAAATGAGGCCAATTTTGCATATTTGATATAGTTTTCCGGAACTGCAAAGTTTTCCAGCACAATGTCATTTAAGCTATTGTAACCTACAGGGCCGTAGAGTAAAAACTTGGGCCCGTGGTGGAAAATATACCGGCCCCTCTACTGCACCTTTAGCTTGAATGACGACAGTAATTACACTGGGCCCCTGAATATAGTCCGGGCCTTGATGTGTAAAATTTCTATAGCTCGTGGACTCACTCGTTAAGTGTTTAAGTAGCGTTAAAAGGGATCCCTAGCACCATCTCATTTATAACTATTTTGATCGGAGGCGTAACCACCACAGAGGGTTTTCAGGTCCGGACTCACCAAAAAGTTAGAAAATGGGCTGAAAGTCTTTAGAGAGGTTACATATGCATATATACACTTCAAAGTGAAGAACCCCTCCGGCAAGACCAAATCCTATATCCACAACAGATTTTGATAGAAGTATAAAATGACTCACGGGTCAAGTCTGTTAATGTGAATGTTAGTCCAATCTCTTCTCTAACTATTGTTATCGAAGTGAAAACCTTATAAAGCTGACGACTTACTCGTGATAAAACCGTGATTATCGCTTATTTTAAAGGAGTTAGGAGGTTAGTGCGGCAGTCGGGACCTGTCTTAGTCCAAAGAATTGTCCCGTTGTGATACCGCTGGATAGCCCTTTCCTCACCCTTGCACAACGTAGGGGGTTCCCCCACGTCCATCCAGTGGCCCGATAAAACCTCGTGAGGCTTCTTGGACTCTTATCTAAGAGCTGAGATAGGTCATTTAAGAAGTATGATTTAAGGAATCGGAGCCTTGTCTTATACAGGATCTTACACCACCATTCCCCCACTCAGGAGGTCAGGTAAAAGTGTCGTTTATCCGAGAGTCTAAATAAACCTTGAGAGTCTTCTTGGACTCTTTCCTAAGAGCTGGGATAGATGATTAAAGAAGTATGATCAACGGAATCGGAGCCTTGTCTTATACAGCCCGGGGCAGAGACAGCAGAAGTGCTCCACCGTCTTCGGAGGATCTGCCTGGCTTCCAGCAAATCAAAATACTTTGAAAATTTGGAATTGGAGGACCTTACACCACCCTTCTCCAACTCAGGAGTTCAGGTAAAAGTGACGTTTATCCCACAGTCTGAATAAACCTTGAGAGTCTTCTTGGACTCTTTCCTGAGAGCTGCGATAGATGATTAAAGAAGTATGATCTAAGGAATCGGAGCCTTGCATTACACAAAGGAGCACTAGTCAATAAATTAATCTTAAATTTAGGCAACGAGCATTAGTCTAAAAATAGGTCTAAAAGCTTATTCTATAGTAGTTTCAAAGTACCAGACTCTGCTGTAAAACAATTCACCCCCGTACTAAAGAAACACAATTTGCGCACCCAAATAGATAATAAATCTACGAATTCTACTCAGCCTAACAAATTTTTTTTCCCAAATTTTTTCCAACAAACTACAAACTACAAACGACGAACTACACGAACTGAATGAGCAGAATGAACAAAGGGAGCAGAATGAACAAAAGGAGCAGAATGAACAGAATGAACTGAAAGAAATGAATGAATAGAATGAATAGAATGATCAGAATGAGCAGAACGAACAGAATGAGCAGAATAAATAGAATGAACAGAAAGAACATAAAGAACTGAAGGAGCTGAACGCACAGAATGAACTGAACAGTCATCCATAAAATAAGTGACGCTTATTTTCCTCCTCCCATAGGGACTCAGTAACGAAATATTTTTGAAGATTTTCCATATGTTTTTTGTACCTCGTGACACTTCGCCAGATACCCCCTACCCTCTGGAGTGCTTCGTAGTTCATAAATGATCCTAACTGAACGTCTTAGGTTGTCTTAAAAAGGAATCGTCAAATAGTACAGTGTATTGGTAATGCTAAGTATCTATACAACTAATAAATAATATACAATTACTTGAAACCGATCATTTTTAAGGAGATGAAAATCCGTTACGTTTAGGAAAACCTTTTAGTAATGCAAAATTAGTAAAAAAGTATTTAAAAATGTAATACTCGTTAGGAAGTAGTAAGTTAGTATTACTACTCAAGACTGGTTATGTTCGCCCAACTAAGGCTTAATTGACTTAACTTTTAAAGACCAAACCAAATTTCTCGCCATCTTAATTACCTTAAAAGGAATTCTCAAATTTGCTTGACTACTACCACTGGCAGCAATAAAAGTAAACATCCATCATGGTCATGGAGAAACCACAAAATACGTGATTGAAAAACCTTTTTTAACGGTGCTCAGACTTGTACGAAGTGGAGCTCTGTGCTCCATGCTGACTAACAATCGATTTTCCCAGCACACTTTTTCAGTTTATATTTCCCCATTGCCAATTCACAAGAAATTTACAAGCTGTCACAAATCCGAACACAATAAATGTTTTTGCTGAAATTGCGCTCCAAGCATTTCCTCTTTTGCATCCTAAAGTCTTTAAACGGATACAGCGGGGGCGAGAGATGCGATTTGATAGATGTCTATAAAATTTGGATTACAGCCTAGAGTAAACCAAAAACAACAACAAATATTAAGAGCAACTAATGGCGGCTAATGCAACAACTTTCAACAACAGTTAGCGCTTTCAAGGACACATAACGGTCAGCTGTAGTGACAGCAACTAGCGGTAAAGATTCAAGTCAAGCCAAAGCCACACACAAAACAAGTGCAACAAAAATCGGTAAAAAATGAGCAAAAGAAAATGCAATGGCGAAATTGCCAAACGACAGACAGCCCAACAGATAACTCACTTTATAAATTTTAACAGCTACAAGCAGTCAAGGTGCACACATACATATGCATGTGGTGTACACTGCAGGTGAATAGTTTACGAACACTTGTGCAGATGATAAAGAATTTAGCTGCAGAGGCTCAGTATGGGTATTTTTAAGGTATAATACGATACTGAGCTTTAAAGAATAGAAGATGCTTAGAAAATAATTATCTGATTTGTGGCTCAATTACCCGACTAATCTAATACCCTTAAAACCTTAGATGTACTATGAGACAAATAAGATCGTAAAATCTGTACTATTTTGAAAGGAATCATTCTGGATTTGGTTGAAAATAGGAATGCTCGAGAACAGAAAAAAATTAAAGGCCCCAAATTTCCAAAAAGAAAAGTAAAACTAAATTTGAGGTCGATACCGATACTAAACTATAAATAACTAATTTTAAAATTGTGACTGGCGCTTTAAATTAGAGAGTAATCTCGGAAAGTCACTGCGATTTTAATGAATATCACCCAATTGATTTAGCATGCTCAATGGAAATGAACGAACGATCAAATCTTATAACTATATTTTCTATTTTGAACAATATTGCTTGCCCCACTTACTTTTTTCCAAACAAACAATTATGTATCGAGTTATCGATAAGTGATAAATATTTGAATTTTTGCGTAGTAAATCGTAAGGCTGCTTTGAGTGAACAAAATTTTCGTGATTGGTTTTGAAAGTTTAACTCTTGTCGAAGAAAGTAGTGGAAAGCCAAAGTGTTGTAGACACGGCTTTGGAGATATTGTTGGGTAAAGATTTTTTTCCAAATGCAAAAAGAAATTTGACTCGACCAGTGAGTACACATTGTTTACAAATCTTTCTGAATTGAAAAGAGAAAGGAAGGAAATCGGGTTCCATATAGGGTCCGCTTTTAAGCGAACATTTTCGCTTTTTATATCTCGTGCTAGCTTGTTCGCTTTTTTGCAAAAGTGCTCGCTTTCTACATTCGTTTGAAGGTTTAAAATCATGCTTTCTTTTCCAAGAGAGTCCCCAATAATCATAAAGTATTTGTTTATGAGCAATTTTTCTGAATGTTTTTTGTATTCCGTCCTCTCTTACATGTTAATTTTGTGTCGGTTTTAGAATGTCCGTCTTTTTAACTCGGACCATCTGGTAACTAGTTCTAGAGACATGGCAGGCGAATTTTGCATGAATTCATTGCGATAAACAATAAAAGTAAATTTTGGAGAACTACCTGTTCATGCTTCATCCGAAAGCGAATACTCAAAAAAAGTTCATGATGTCTATTTCGTGGGATCTACTTATTACCTTATGAGATACTCAAACGTAGCCAATTCATTACAGGAACCAGAGTCATAGATAGAAAACTCCGGGACCGGGGGGGAAATGTACTGGCCCCTCTATTACACCATGAGCTTAAATCATGACAGTACGACATCAATTACACCGGGCCCCTGCGAAAACTCTGGTTCCGGAGAAAATATCACCTTCCACCCCTCCTCGCGACGGTCTTGGCAGGAGGTCTCTAACGAACACTGTTAATAAGATTGAGCCAAGGTTTCAAGGAAAATCGAACCCATTGCAACTCCAGAAACTACAAAACTTTGCGGCCAAAATTTGGAACAAAATTAAACTCTTGACGCAACCAAAGCATCTGGCGAGAAACTTAACCAGAGTTAGTAGCCGCACCCGACTCGGAAAATAATGAGCAATGAATAAATGAGCAATAAATCGTAGGGACCTTCCAACAAAATACAATCATGCCAGACTGTTGTTTCCGTTATTATAATAAAATTTTATCACTTATTGTTAGTCTACTCAAGAAGATCCAATAAAAAAAGTATATAGGTTACACCGATTGACTCCTGTTCCTTCCCATCCGTTTACACCAAACATTACTGCTTCTGATTATCTTGGTTCTACTCGATGGAATATGATCTCTCTAAGCAGTAAATTACATAATATGAAGAGGGAGAGTACCAATATTGGCGAAGATGTCCCAAAACTATATCGCATAAGCAACACTCAAGTGTACGTAAACTTTTCACCGCCAGTATGGCCTATTGTAACAACTTACGGCCTAGGCAAGTCAATGGACCAAGTCCACAACGAGCAAACATAACAGGGAAACAATAACGAGTACAAGCAGTTGATAGTCAGGCGATAACACAGTGCCAAGGAGCAGTACAGCGCCAGCAACAAAAACAACAAAAATGTCGAGGAATTTTCAAGTGGATTACCCAGTTTTTTTTTTCGTGCTGGCATGTGAAAATAAATAAACTTGTGGCATGATTGGCTTCGCATGATTAGTCACATGCTGAAAGGGGCAGATCTACTAGGAGCTGTGGCAGCAGCAGCAGCGGCAGCGAAAGATGGGGAGCTACGGCAGCTGGCACGATAGTGCTTAATAGAATTGATATATACAAGGCCGGGCCTAAGATGCGCGATAGATAGCAGCGGAGAGGCAGCAGCCGCAGCTGGCTGTGTGTGTGAGCAAGCAGGAAGCCCAGAGAGGGGAGAAAGAGATCGCGCTAGAGCTGCCATCAGCTGTGGCATAAACAGTTATTGTAACAATAAAATTAGCTAACGATATAAAGGCTAAAAGAAACAAGCAACAATAACGGCAAACTAAGACAAGCCAATGTCTAGGCAAGCCCCCCCTCGCTCGAGCGCTCTCTCTCTCTCTCTTAACTGCAGCACACGTTTTCCACACGTTGCCCCCTTTGGAACGGCAATTGCAACAACGGCAACTTAAAGCGGCACAGAAATCGAAACAGGAACAGGTGGAAAAACGGCCTCTAACAAACGTACAACGGAAAATGCAATTTCTAGTTCTCTTTGGCTCTTTGGCTTTGCCTCCAAGTTGCATTGACTGAATGGCTGACGGACGGATTGTCAAACGGACAGACAGACAGACAGTTTGTCTAACTGACGGCCTGGCTCAAGTGTGCAACGTGCTCCTTTTGTCACATGGCTGCAGGTTTTTCTATTGCCTCTGCTCACTCGGTTTCCTCTACGTTTTCTGATTCTATCTGCTTCTTCTTCTTCTTCTACTATTTCTGCTTCTTGATAGTTCCAGGCCTTTGGCTTAGGCAATCCCCAAGTTAGCCTAGCAGCCTCAGCAGCATGTAAATCATATTCATGTTGGAATCTTTTTTCATATATTTCTTTATATACACTTTTGTGAAGTATATTAGTTTTGTTAGAAAGTTGACAACTGCAGGTATCGGAGTTGGACTCACGAATTTTGGTAACCAACCTAAAGCAACCTCTCCAATTCGAATTGATATTTTTTTTACCTATATCGGTCGAGCTCCTAAAAACGAATCCGAACATTTTATTTGGATTCGATTTAAAAGCAAATGTTTGTTTCTATCAATTTGACCAAAACGAATTTTTAATCTGACTTGAAACCCAATGTTTTTTTTTTCAAGAGGAACGAATCCCAACAAATTGTTGGTTTTCAGTATCATGGATGAAAATTAAATGGGCTTAAAAAGTATTAGTTTTATAGGGAAATAAATTGTTAAATATTCTTTCATATTATTGGATAATATTTATACCAACTTTAAGCTACATATTTATTGACAAATCCAACCAAAAAAAAAAAAAAAAAAAATACACAACCCGAAAAAATCCTCGAACACATTGTTTTTTGGATGGCTGATAGATGCGACAGGGCTCCCGACTTACATATGGAAAATTTTCATTATAACAAATATAACTTTCAAGATTCCTTTTTTTTTTAATACTTTTATTTAAAATGTAATGCAAATAAGATATAGAGCATGTTTTTTTAAGAGGTTCACTACTTGAGTTGACAACACTGCTTTATTTGACAACCCATTTAACAGCTGTTAGTTGTATTTTGTTGAGTTTGGCTTGACATTTTATTATGGATAGACTTACACTAGAGCAACGCTTTCAAATTTTTAAAATTATTTATCAAAATAGTGGTCCTCTTTGTCAAAGATATTCAAAATTCTGAGCCACCTGACCGAATATATATATAATACATGTCATAAAATTTTCTACCCAAAGCTAGTTTCATTGATATTAATAATATATTTCTTTGTTTTTGCTTGACTTAAACTCTTGTAACCCCAAAAAATACACCCTTTATTAACAATAAATCATTTCGCGCCAACAATATGAGAATTTATCGGAAGCATATAGGAAATAAAAAGGGTAATAATCGATGTTAACGACAAAAAAATAAGCAAATCCAAATAAAATTGTTTTTTTTTTGGTGTTTTCGTTTACCGGTACGCGGCCGAATATAATAATAAGCAAAAGGGTAATAAATTACTCTAAAAAAATATAATAAAATAAACCATAAGGATTCGTGGAAATCATAAAAAACTCGACACACAACTTTAAATACTTATTTTATTTGGGCAATCGATAAATATGACTTAAAAATTAAGAGTTAAATTTTAAAATTAAATAAATAATCATAAGACAATAAATTTTTAATAAGAACTAAAAATAAATTGATCTTTATCAAAACTAAGTTTAAAGTTTAAAAAAACAATTTTTACTTTTATTGAAATGAAAGTTATTTTCAAATTCATTTTTTGTTACCTTTTTCTTATAAAACAATTTATTTTTATCTTAAAAAAAATTTAATCAATTAATCCAATATAAAAAAATAAGCTTTAGATAAAATAATTTTGAAGAGTCTGTTAAACGTTTTAAATTGCAAAATTAATAAAAAAATCGAGATTATAAAATTAAAAATATCTTTTAACAAAGCTAAACTTCAAATAAATTATTTTAGTATAATTAAAAATTATTTTCAAATTATTTTATTTTATTAAAATTATTTTATTTTATTAAAACAAATCGAATTATAAATAACTTAAAAAAAAAAATTTAATAAAAAAAAAACAAAAAAAATCCTTCAGATAAAAGAATTATATAAGTCAGTAAAACGAAAATAAATCAAAGATTGTAAATATAAAAAAAATTATATTAAAATTTAAAAAAAATAAAATTTTTACGAAGCTAAACTTAAAAAAATGATTTTATTGAAATCTAAAATTATTTTAAAATAATTTTTTCCCATTTCTTATAAATCGAATTTTATCTATCTTTTTATAAAAAATAGTCAAAAAACAAAAAAAAACAACTTTAGATAAAAGAACTTTGAAGAATGTGCAAGTTGTATAATAAATTAATAAAAAAAGAAATTATTATTATTTTGACACGTCTAAAAAAAGAAATTGTTGCTTATAAAATAAACGGTTTTTATTGCTAAATAACCTTTTTATAAGGAAAACGGCTCTTCTTGATGCAAATATGCCATTTCTTGATAAATAATTTTTGCTAAGATTTATCTTATACATATAGAATAAGTTCTAGAAAACATTGGTTTGCGAAAAAAATAAACCTAGTGCATACAAAAATCTTTTTAATGCCAATAACCCTTTTGTACTTTAGCCAGTTTGGTAAAAATCTTTTCAAAAACCAAAAGTTAGTTGCCGAACAAAAGCTTAAAAATTTTGCATGGAATAACCCAAATTCTCTAAAAAAAACTTCTAGCTTCAAGGTATACTTTGATTTTACTTCATACAGCCTAATCAAAAGTCAAATTAAAGGGTATTACACGTTTGTAAGCCTCCAATAATATTTTCATTGGTCTGCAATTTTTTTTTTGCATTTATGTTTTACTGCTTTTTATTTGGTATTCAATTTTCAGGAGAAATCTACCAAATTGAAGCCGCAGCTGGGCGCCCAGAAGCTGCAAAAGGTTCCTGCTCCAGTTTGCTGGCTCTGAATAATGTTATTGGTAGCAAGCAGTAGCCCAACAATTGGTAATTGCCTTTACCTGTTGCCTTTTGTTGTTGCAAGGCTTGTTGTTGCTTTTATTGTTGGAATCGTTGTCGTGTGGCAAGTTCGTTTGTGCAAAATTTATTGATTGTCTACTTCACGCTTTTCTTGTTCTTAAGTTGTTCAAGTTCTTGTCTTTATTATTCCACTGCTCCTCGTTATTGTTGTTATAATACTTTACTTTATGTCACAATTTAAATTGTTGTAGATGTCGTTATTGTTATTGTTGCTGTTGTTGTTGTTGTTGGTGTCATGTAGCTGCAGTCAAGTTGCCATTATGGCAATTATTTCATTAACCGTAACTTTATCTTAATCTTAAAGACGGCATTTACTAGAAAGTTGAACTAAAAGGGATAAAGTGGTCTTCAAATTGTCTAAGACAACGTTTGAGTTGAAATATGAGCTGTTTGCTAATCTTGAAGAAATTGTAAGTTTTAATGATTTAGTGTGACCAAAGCTTATGCATAATTGACAGTTGGTAATGCTTTCTTCTTTTTAGAGGAAGACTTAAATATAGTTTATTGCCTATTAAAAATTCTTATTTATTTTTTATGCGCTTATCTTGAGGGAATTTTAATTTCAAAATATTCAGTGTGACTGTAGCATTGTGTTTAGATTTAAAATTCTAAGATTCATAGTAAAAGAAAATTTAATTTTTATGCGCTTAGCTTAAGGTATTTCAAATTCAAATGATTCAGCGTGACCGTAGCATAGTGTTTAGATTTCAAATGCAGGGTGGGCCATCTGCATGTGATCCATGTAATTATTAAATACAATTTTTTAGGAAAAATCAATTTGATTTTTATTTGCAAGGACGTTAATTTTAAATAATCAAGTGTGACCATAGCATTGTGTTTGGGTTTCAAATACAGGGCGGGTCATCTGCATGTGATCCATGTAATAATTAAATACAATTCTATATTTTAAGCTTCAATGCTTCAGTGTGATCGTAGTATTGTCTTCAGATTTTAAATGCAGGGTGGGCCATCTGCATGTGATCCATGTAATTATTAAATACAAATTATAGGAAAAAACAATTTGATTTTTATTTGCAAGAACTTTAAATTTAAATAATCCAGTGAGCATTGTGTTTGGATTTCAAATACAGGGCGGGTCATCTGCATGTGATCCATGTAATAATTAAATACAATTCTTTATTTTAAGCTTAAATGATTCAGTGTGATCGTAGTATTGTCTTTAGATTTCAAATACAGGGCGGGTCATTTAAGTGTGGTGCATGTGATTCCTAAATAATATTTTTTAAGAAAAGGAATTTGATTTTAATGCGCTTATCTTGCAGGAACTTTTATTTGAAATAATTCAATGTGACCGTAGCATTGTGTTTAGATTTCAAATACAGGGTGGGTCATTTGATCCACTTAATTTTAATGCCCTTATCTTGCAGGAATTTTAAGTTCAAATGAATCAGTGTGACCGTAGATTATATTTAGATTTCAAATACAAGGTGGGCCATCAACATATCATCCATGTAAAAAATTGATTTTAATACGATTATCCTAGCATTGAATCATATGAATTTTTAGTTCATATGATTCAGTGAGATCTTAGCATTGTGTTAAGATTTCAAACATAGGGTGGACCATCTGCATGTGACCCATGTGATTCTTAAATAACATTTATAGGAAAAGACAATTTAGTTTTCATCTGCTTATCTGGCAGGAATTTTAAGTATAAATGATACAGGGTGTTTAGATTTTAAATATAGGGTGGCCCATCTTTGGCTTGATTCTAATACGCTTATCTTGCAGAAATTTTAAGTTTGATTTGATTTTAAGTTTTGATTCATTGTGACCATAGAGCTTAGATTTTAAGTATAGGGTGGGCCATCTACATGTAATCCATGTGATTCATAAATAACATTTTATTAAAAAAAACATTTTGATTTTTATGTGCTTATCGTGCAAGAATTTTGTTAAGATTTCAATTATAAGGTGGGTCATCTACATGCTACTCATGTAAATTTTAAAGAAAATTTTACGTGCTTATCTTGTATGTAAAATAGGGACGAAGCAGTCGGAATCTGAATGATTCGATTTTGGAGATTATAAGAACCAGATAACCAAAGTCTTTATATCACCAGCATCATTAAGTTTGAAACCCCCAATAATTTCATATCTATGTTTTCTATAGCTTGGAAAATAAAATGCCTGAAATTATGGAAATCTTTCCATAAATCCAAACATTATTATAATCGGGCAATAATATAGAAATATGAAATTTATAGAGAGAAATAATCTGGGTGATGTCCAAAATCTCTACACGAATCAAAAGTTATAACGATGTGCGTTTGAAGGAGATATCTTCTGTAAAGTTTAATAGATAAAGATGATCGATGAACCAAGTGAAAGTTGACCTTTTCGATGTATATGAATTTATGTATATGGTATAGTTAGAAATTAATTAACGAGTCATCGATAAATAATAATATATAGATTCTTTAGACGTTTTCCACAAGGTATATCAGCAAATACAAATATTTGAACAACATTTTTTAAAAGATATTATTTAGAATATAAAAAGAAAGGGCGTAGCTAAAAAAAGTATTTTAAAATTTTAAAAATTAAAAAAATACTTGGAAATTTTGGGACCATCTCAAAATAGCTCTTATACGAATTGGGGCATAGCAAAAAAAGATAAAACCAGTGCTTTGAAGCTTTTAAAAATATTCCTTATCCACGTGCGTATACGAATACGATATATACCTTTATATAGAGTTTGGAAAGGTGGAACCCAGATATGCTCCAAGCCTCGATTTTTCCCTGATTTGACAAATAACTTCCTCTTACAGATGATTGATTAAACTTTGAACTGCAGCGGCCACTCGAAGTATATGGAAACGAAAATTCTGATGAAATTTTATTTTTCTTGTCATAATAAAATATTTTGAAAATATATAATACTAAAAAAATGAAATTTCCTTCTATATTAATTCGACTTTTTAAGCATTCGCAAAATTTGGAATGCAAAACGAATTATTTTTAAATGACTTGCTAAAAGTGAAAAACAGGTCGAAAAGTTTTTGTCAAACGAATTTTTTCACTGTTTTTCACTTTTAGCAAGTCATTTAAAAATTATTTCTAAATTTTAACTTAATAGATCTCCATAATTTTCATAATAGTTATTTAATTAGTCTTCCATTTATTAATATTTTGGCTTTGGGTTTCCATTTTGGGATTTTGTATAAAAGTGCAATAAATGCGTTTTGATTTCTAAATTTTTTCCGTATTTCGATAAGGAATTCACCATTTACACAATCTAATAAAAAAATTGGCATTTTATTTTGAAACTAAAAGTTTTGGTTTTTATCAAAATTTATATACAATATATTATAATAGAATGCAACATTGAGGGATTCTTTAAGCCCTTTCAAAGAGAGAATCATGGTCTCCGAATTAGTCGAACTGCAGACAAGGTCGTTTGTTTTTATGACGTTTTTATGGTCTGTTTCCTAACATTTACCTGTCAGACCTATTTTCCAGTCCTTCAAATCGACATTTATATTTTCCAACTTTATTTTAACAAGATTTAGTGTTAGGTAAAAAATAACTGATTTCCTTAAATTCCAAACACTTATTGGCTTGTTAGCAGCTTGTGAAAGAGGAGTACATTGCTTAGACCAAGTATAAATCTTTATTAGCCAGCTTGAAGCTCTAAAAACGCCAGGAGCCAAGTGTGCTCCCAATTATAAGTTTCAACTCAAAAGTTTGTCAATTTGGACAAGACTTATCTAATCTGACTTTTAAGACAGCAAACAAGTTGCTGCTATAACTTTAGATTTTATTGTTTCCGTTAACTAAACATTTTTGAAGATAAAACAGTTGCAGATACTTATGGTCTAAAACCCATTTCCTAGGTACATAGCAACACTTGCCAAAAGTCTTTCATTTATTTCATTTGCTGTTGGCAAGGGGGCGTATGAGCAATGCACATCTTGGAAATGACTTTTTTAATTGGCATGTTAATGCCCCGGACTAGGACCACTTGGAAAGTGCCATTATAAACTAGCGTTATAGTTTATATGGGCAACATGCAGATGCACCGCAAGGTAGGTGCCACAGAAAGGAGTTCCAAGCAGTTCACTGCTCAGTGCTCAGTGCAACATGTGGGCAGTGCAGCGTAATTGATAAAGTCCGACAAATCCAAAGCTGATGCTGCAACTGATGTTGATGGCCGGCCAAATGATCTTGTTGGCTTTGATGAGGTTGGCATGAAAGACAAAGACCTAAGATTGCCTCTTAATGCCAAACAGATTGGCGTATTGCGAACGAGAAACGTCAATGGCCAAAACCCAATAACAACAAGTGGGCTCTGTGTGGGGCATATAGACTGGTGTATACTCTGTAGGGTGAAGTTTTAATAACAGCAGGTTTTATTTGGAATTTAAAGCGTTAAAGTAGTTTTGATATTCCAAAAAAGACATTTATTATATTTTTCTCTAATTAAGTTGAATTTGGCTGGTGGTCTATAAGACAAATTCTCATGGGAGTATTTATATATAAAATTACGGTGATTTTTAAACAATTAGTAAAAACATTTTCCATTAAGAAATAAAAATATATCAAGTCAATATCAAAAATAAAAAATATCCGAAAAATATTTTTTAAAAATTGTCAGTTGAGTAACTAAAATATAAAGTCGCGGTGATTTCTAAATATATTGTAAAAACAATTTCCAATAAAAATTTTAAATTACAAAATATGTCAAGTAAATATCAATAATATAAAAAATCCAGAAACATTAACAAAAAAAAAAATGTTCAGTACAGTTACCAAATATAAAGTCACGGTGATTTCGAAATAAAACGTAAAAACATTTCCCAATAAAAAATTTAAGTATATCAAGTCAATATAAAAAATTCAGAAAATATTTTATGTATTATAAAAATTCTCAGTGGAGTAACCAAGATATAGAGTCATGGACATTTCTAAATATAATGTAAAAACACTTTCCAATAAAAATGTGAAATTATTAAAATACGTCAAGTAAATATCAATAATATAAAATATCATAAAATATAAAAAAAAATTCTCATTGGAGTTACCAGAGATAAAGTCACGAGGATTTCTAAATATAAAGTAAAAGTATTTTCCAATAAAAAATGTAAAATAATAAAATTTATAAAGTCAATATCAAAAATATAGAATATACAAAAAATATAAAAAAAAATCGTCAGGGGAGTGACCAGTAAATAGTCATTGTGATTTTTAAATAAAACATAAAAACATTATACAATAAAAAATTAAAATATATCAAAAATGTAAAAAATTCAAAGTTTTTTAGAAAAACAAATTCTCAGTGGAGTACCAGAAAAGTCACGGTGATTTTCAAATATAACGTAAAAACATTTTCCCATCAAAAATTTAAACATCCCAACTCAATATTAAAAATATAACAAATACAGAAAAAAGTCACGGTGATTTCTAAATAAAACTTAGCAACGATTTCCAATAAAAAATTAAAATTGATCAAGTCAATATCAACAATATAACAAATCCAAAAATATTTAAAAAAAAATTTCAATGGAATAACCTGATATAAAGTCACGATGATATTCAAAAATAATGCAGAAACATTTTCAAATAAAAAATTTAAATATGTCCAGTCATAGAAATAATATTAAAAGTCAACAAATATTTAAAAACAAATTCTAAGTTGAGTAACCAATATATAAAACCACGATGATTAATAAATATCAAGTCAATATCAAAAATGGACAAAAATTATTTTTTTTAGGTCACGGATATTTCTAAATAAAACTTTTCAAATACAAAATTAAAATAAATCATCCATACAAAAAATTCCAAAAATTATTAAAAATTTTGATTGGAGTTACCTGATATAAAGTCACGATGATTTCTAAACATAATATAATAACTTTTTCGAATAAAAAATATACAAAATTAAAAATTATCCTCAATATCGAAAATATCAATAATATCAAAAATATTAAAAATATCAAAAATATCAATTATATCAAAATTATTAAATATATCACAAATATTAAAAATATTCAAAAATATCAAAATTATAGGAAATATTCAATAATATTCAAAATTATTCAAAGTATTCAATAATACCAAAAATGTCAAAAATATCACAAATAATAATAATAATAAATAAATAATTTAATATTTTAAATATATCAATTCGTTATCAAAAAACTCAAAATTTTCATAATTTTCCAAATATTCAATATATTCCAAATATTCTCATTCCGATAAACAGAAGGACGAATATGACTAAATTGATTTCTTTTGTCACTTCAAACATTTTAGCCTGAGCTCCGTGGGATCTTTTTTGATACCCTAATCCAACAGACTCCTTTCACCTTTTGATGGCAGTGTATTAAAACAACAATAACAACAACAATGGCGACAAGCGACAACCAGTCGACATCACAGCTCAGAGAGAGATGATGTTGTTTTTGTTGTTGTTGTTGTTAATGCGGCTGTTCGATTTCTGTAATGATTATCGCCATTATTGATGCTGTTGTTGTTGTTGCTGTTGTTGTTTGTGGTTGGTGTTGTGGCCATTTAGGCGTTGCCAGATGCACACAAAAGGCAGTTAACAATGCCAACCAGCCCGTTGCCTCCTGTTGCTGCCACAATTGGCAATTATGCTGGGCATACAGGAGTGGGCGCGGTTTTTTGTTATTGTTGTTGTGGTGGGGTTGTTGAAGTTGCAGGCAGCAGTTCAGGCCGTGCATAAATTGCGTTAGGATAATGATCGCGCTTTGGCACAGTAAATCGCATTTTACGAAATATGCAACGGACTCTGTACAGTTTAAATGCGGTTGCACGTTGCCAGTTGCAGCTGTTTTGGGGAGTCAACACTGGGGGGGCTGTTAACTGGTTCGGCTACAAATTTGACGCGCGCTCTCTAACAAATGAGCGGAGGTATAAAAACAAAAAGAAAGCAGCAGCAATAAGCTGAAGGAAAACCAGTAGAAGAAGTTGTTGCAAGAACCGTAAGCTGTAGAGTTGTTGCAAGTTGCCAAAGCCTCATACTATATACAGCCATGCCACGCATGCCGGGGCGCCATTTAAATTGAGATTTATTGCATGTTGTTGTTGCACAGTTGTGTGTTGCAGGTGCAGCAGCCGCTGCAACAGCAACAAAACTGGCAACACACAACGGTTTTGTTGTTGTTGTCAGCTGATGAGCTGCAACTGTAAAACATTGCTGCAACTTGGTCCTGTGCTCGATATCTGTTACATATACCTATTAACTTGTACAAAACTCAGGCATTTGTGCAACATGCAGCGCCTACAATAAAGTTATTAAGCCGCAACATCATCTACATGTCCATCAACATCATTATCATCAACGGGCCACAAGGCAATGTGCCGCCAATTAAGTTGCCACAAACTGGCCTGGAATATGACAACGTTGTTACAACAACAACAAGGCGTTAAAACAGGGTATACCTTGGACTTAGGCGTACTTAGTATTTTATGGCCTGGAATCGAAGTGACTCGGATTGGGAATGTGGCAAAGTGGCAAAGTACAATTGACATTAATGGGGATTAGCATCGACTGGTATTGAGCACAGTCAAGCTTGTCTTGGGCGGATTTACTAGGATTAGAAGATGGATGTTTCGATTAGATTCAGTTTTTACAGCAAGAAAAGTTGGACAAACATTTACGTTCCTATATTTAGTTCTATATCCAATTTTGATCCACCTGGGGTGCACTGGGAAGAATCTTAATTTTTATACCCTGTACCGTATGGTACAAAGGGTATATTAAGTTTGTGCAAGCCGTAAATGTATGTAACATATAGAAGTAGACGTCGGAGATAACCCAAAGTTACCTAAAATATGATCAGGGTGAATAGAGAAGTCGATATACCCATGTCCGTCCGTCTGTCCGTTTGAACGCCTAGATCTCAGAGATGGTAAGAGCTAGAGTTACCAAACTTTCACAATAGATCCCATATTATTCCATAGGAGACAAGTTTATTTTATTTTTTTGATATCGGGTATAAATTATATGCCTCCCATATGGGTGTTTGAGACGACCACGACAAAAAAAAAAGGTTTTAGATAGATAACTCGTTTGTTCATGAAGATATCGTAACCAAATGTGGTATTTAAAAGTTTTTTACGGTTCCCAAGAACTGTACCAAATTTCATTAAAATCGGTTGACTATATCATATAGCTCGCATAGGACCGATCGGCCAAAATAACTTTTTTAAAGAAAAATTCGCTATATTTCGTTTTTTAATAAAGATATCGTAGCTGGATTTGGCGTTTGGAAATTTTTAGAGCACTTAAGCAATGTACCAAATTTGAACAAAATCGGTTGACTATATCATATAGCTCCCATAGGGCCGATCTTCAAAAAAAAATCGATTTTTTAACAAAATTTGTTGTGTTTCGTTTGTTTAAGATATTGGGATCAAATTTGATATTCGTGAGTTTTTTATAGTTCCTAAGCACTGTACTAAATTTAATCCAAATCGTTTGACTAGATCATATAGCTCCCATAGGACCAATCGGTCCAAAAACACGTTTTTTATACAAAATTCGATGTGTTTCGATTGTTTGTAAAGATATTTGAACTAAATTCAGCATTCAGATCTTTTTTAAGATTTAATTTTTATTATTTTTTTATTTAATCACTGTGTCAAATTTAATGGAAATCGGTTGACTATATCATATAGCTCCCATAGGAACGAATGGTAAAAAAAAATTTTTTTGCTAAAAAATTCTTCTGTTTTCGGTTTTTTGTGAAGGAACCGAATTTTTTTTGCAAGTTAGTGGTACAGGGTATCCCAAAGTTGTCCGCGCCCGACTTTATGTACGCCATTTTTTTAATCTTTTTATTTTTATTATTCGTGGTCTTGCAGTGTAAAACTGTCTCAAGGGAATTTACGTGGAACTTAACATAATCCTAAGATATTCAACGTATTGAAAGTGAAATTGGGAATACAAGCTACTTTTCCTTTCTTTCTTTTTTCTTTCGTTTTTTTAGTGCTTAAAACTACACGGGAAAAGTTCACACATTTAACAATTACTGGAATCAATCTGAAGATTGGAACCAATTTACTATTGACCAACTAGTTAAAATCAGACTAACGACTAACAAAATTATAAATAAATACATACATATATCATTAAATTATTATAGACTACAAATTAAAAAATGACTAAATAAATAAATCAGTTATGCTTGTTTCAGCTGCTAGTATATACATGTGAGCGCTTGAACAAGTTGTGAATTATAAGCTTTACTAATGGAAATCATGGTCAAAATATTTTCAGAATGCCGTAAGTATAATAATTGCATAATTATTGCAGACATAGATATATATTTATATTAATGACATAAAATTTAAATATAAAGTCTAGTCACAAGTGGTTAAAGTTCGGTAATGGCAAAGTCCCATATATGGGGCGATTGCTTTATTTAAAAAAATTGAAACATTGTTCTGAAATTTCACTTAACCTTTACAGAATTATTTAATGACGATAAAAAATTGTAAATTTTTTTGGCAAATTATCTATTCCTCATTTTTAATTTGATAAATCTTCTTTACATGTAGGTATGGGATTTTTTGTAGGCTTAGCAGAACAGATTTGGCGCTACGTCCAAAATGCACTGCGAGAAGGATCAAGAAAATTATAGAAATTACGCAAAATTTCATAATTTACGCGCAAGGAGAAAGAAAAAAATAACAGATATGGGACGTAGAAAATCTTTTGTATATAAAATATTAGGGCGGAGACGAATCCAACAAACCACAGATCATCAAAATTGGACTAGCCGTTGTTGAGTTATAGATGTAACTAACATATACAGAAAATTGTTTATATATTTCTGTTGTTTTAATAGTTTTTCTTTTAACCAGGGCGAAAACGACCCCAAAAAACTATAGATCATCAAAATCGCTCCAGCCGTTCTTGAGTTATAAATGGTGTAACTAACATAATTTTCTTCTTGTGTATCGAGTATAGAGACTACTTTTGGAATTTTTAAATATAAAGAATGAGGTTTCATAAAAATAGTTTTTAAAACTAAATATTAGGCCAACGTAGGATCATCGCTTCTCAGCTTTTTGCAAATTTTTCTGAGCGAAGTTGGCAACTTAACAAACAAAACAATAATTTTCAAATGGTTGAAGATTATCTCTCAATTAAGCAAGAATTATTTCAGGGTATTGTGAAGGTGAATAGCCCTAACTAAAGAAACGATTTGGCAGGATAGACATTTTTAATTCCCAAAGAATCTTTGAGATTGAGTATGAATCCTTCCAAATATTTTAAAACCTATATGTGTCGCTGGAAGAAATACATTTCGCTCTTTGTCGAAAATAGAATCACGAAATTTAGGATACTGACTGTGTTACTTATAGCACCCTCTAGTCTTCAGAAAGAAGAAGCATAACAGATCTACTAAAACCTGTAGTTTCTGTTAGATTCAGTAAAAATACTCTCAAATGTTATGTGAAGCACTAGCTAGAAGAAAGACTATCTCTACGCTCGAAGTCTTGCAACTAGAATAATTTCATATAACTAGGGGGCATTACTCTGAAACCGCATTGAATTTTTTCTTTTATTTTTGCCTGCGATTCACAACTGCTTCAAGCAGTACGTGCCTTAAGATGCTTTTTATTCTTAAAACGGTTGATTTCACCAGCTTATTTTATTTTTAATATATATATTATAATTTTCTCTAATCTAATAATCTCTATCCTTTGCAACTTGCTCTGCACAAATTCTTTCTTTTCAAGAATAAGTAATTATGAGTTATGCAAATCTTCTAACTATTCTTGAAAACAACTGTTGCTACAAAGAATTAATACCAAAAAATACTCGTATAACTGTCAAGTGGATTGGTTTCGATTTTATACAAACTTTCATAATGCGTTTTAATGTTTAACACGAGTTTATAACTGCATGTCTTGAGTTTATGCAGTAAAACTTAAATTGTGCACACTGTAGGAGCTGTAGCTATTACATAATGTAAGTTTCTTATCGATAAGTTCACGCAAACAAACACAATCGGTACCACAATGACGCATTTTGATATAGATGAAGTTTATTGCGTAGGTTGAACTTTCAGCAGCTTTTCTAGGATTGGGCTAAGTCTACGCTTTCGTTACATTGAGGTTCCACTGTTTATGGGCATGGCTGGACAAGTGTTAACTACTTGCAGCTCCTAATGATTAAGAGAGTGCAGCAATGCATAATTTTAGCATGCCATTCAATTGGTTTGTCACAAAGCTTCGATCGACTACGACATGGTCATTCTCAGCCAAATCGCCGTCATCTTCGTTTTCCTCATCATCGTCTGCTTCATCATCTTCAAACAGTTTAATCCTTCTCAACAGTTGGCAGTTGGCAATACAAATGAGTTTGTCCGAACCGGTTGGTAACATTTCAACGGGCGGAAAAGTTGCACCAAAGCTAGTGCCACCTGTTGATTTTATCCTGGCCGGTTGACTGTTTGATTGTCTGCCGTTGATTGCTGTCGATTCTGCTTCACTCTTTCCAACATTGCAACATGGCTGTAAATTAAGTTGCAAGCTGGCAAGTTGCAGGCATTTACATGCAAGCAACTTTTGATCTTTTAATGATTAGATTTGTGCGATTGATTTTTCCTGGGTGTCAAATTTTATGTTGTCTCCACTGCACAAACCGGCTGCAAAGGAAGCTAATCCTCTTTCGGATTTGTAGCTTATTTACAGATGGATTACCGCTACAGCTACTGAAATGTAGCTCAAAAACGTGCCTCTCCAATTAGACGCCCACCTTGGCTGCCATGCTTAACAAGGTCATTGGGTTAATGCTAACGCTTGGTTAATGGCTTGGGCCGGGGTGTGGCGCTGAGCGGCAGTGGAGCTGATCAACGCCCACCCGAGCTAGCCAGAGCTAAGCACAAGCATGAACCGGCTGGATTACAATAATTGAGCACTTTGAAGCAATCCGCAAGTGCAACTGTAACTGCCACCGTTTGTGGCAACAACCATTGGTTGGCGCTGGCGGCCAGAGCCAGCATTGGTAGACGGGGGCACCACAATTGACAGCAAGCTGGCTGTCAGTTGGCGTCCGCTTGGTCAGAAACGAAACCCGTACAAACGGGCATGTTGGCCATCAAATGTCTTGGCTAAACATTTAGATTAGAGGCAAAAACGACAACCAAAATGCCGCACTCTGATGCCGTTGACGAGTCTTCCGTCAGGAATCCCATCTTTTTTTGTTTTTATGGAGCAGCTCGCAGAACAATCGAACAAGAATCAAATGGACTGGAGGCCTGCTGCAACTGAGACTGCGACTTAGGCCACTAATCTAAATTGTTGCATGCAACAATTGCTGCAATTTGCGAGCAACATATATGTTGGGTTTATGCGAGGCAGCTTATTGTAATATTTACAGTGGAAGTAGTAAAAAATTTTAAAATTGTAAGAGCTACTTAGTCTTTAAAATAACTTTTCTGAATACAAATTTTGTCAGCTGGCATCAAATAGAGATGATTGGAAGCTCAGTGTCCTTTGTCCTATGCTGAAGAAATGTAACCCGACAATATGCGCCAACTACCGGGGAATCAGTCTTATTACCATCTCATACAAGATCCTGTCGAGCGTGTTATGTGAAAGATTGAAGCCATTTGCCAACACACTGATCGGACCCTATCAAGCCGCACTTGAGATCTGGTAAGTCCACCTTAGACTAGATCTTCACTCTACGCCAAATGCTGGAGAAGACCCACGAAAAAGAGATCGATACAAAGCTGCATTCGATAGCCCGATAAGGGATCGCCCGCCTATACACTACCAAGTCTGAGTTCGGTATTCCTGCAAAGCTGATTCGTCTTTGCAGAATGACATTGAGCGGCACCATCAGCTCTGTCAAGGTAGGAACGGACCTCTCCGAACCTTTCATTACTGTTCGAGGTTTCAGACAAGGCGACCCTTTATCCTAAGATCCTCCAGCGAAAAAAAAATTCGAAGCGAGAGCCGACGAAGGAAGACGAAGGGGACGACCACGACTCCCATGAAAATATCAAGTGGAGGTGAGAACCTATCCTCCCTTGGTATTTCTAATAGGAGAAGGCGCGCGCAAAGCAGAGGCGCCTGGTGAGAGCTTTTGAGGTAGGCTGTAACCCGAGAGCAGGTTGTCATGGCCACACAATGAATGAATGAATTAAATAGAGAACAACCGTTTTAAAAATATATTAGCAAGATATTTCCTAACTTTTTCAATAGTCACAAACTTTAAATATTTTATCACCCCTCAAATTCGGTCATCCACAAGGTCAAACACTCTCCTCAAACTCTGTCATCTTGACTAGGATCATGCTTCACTTACGTATTTAATAATTTTAAATTATAATGTTCTTTTTAGTCCTCTGTAGTAAATCCCGATTTGGGTAACTTACTGCGAACTATTCTCATTTTGGACACAGCTATATTAATATCCCGGCCCGAAATCAATCTTACGGCATAGATACACAATTTATGTTTGCCTTCGAGAATATTTAATGCAGAAAAATATTTTTTGCTGGCGCCATCTATGGACAAATATTGAACACTCTGTGTTTGGGTATGTATTGCGCCATCTAGCGGCAATAAATTACGCCCAAATAACACCAATATAAATGATGGCGTTGAGCACGAGTAGGACTTGCTCAAAAGAGAACCATTAAATAGTTCGCATATGTTATTTCCACGCATAAACGCTGAACCCTCTTAAAACTCTCGATCTCAACCATATTACAATTTTCGCACGCATAAACCGTATACAAAAATTCGGAACACACACACTCACTCAAATACTGCAGCAGGTAATTTTTGCTCAGCTAATTGCGAAAAGTGCTCCTGTAATTCGAACGGGGGCTCGCTCCATTTGGACTGCTCCGAACTGAGCTGACTTCCATGGGGCAGTAGACAAGTGAAAGACAAGCGCGCACGTGTGTTGGAATGAAGGAGGCGCCGCAGGAGGGTGACTTCAACCTTTTATGTAAGTGACACCTACAAGGAAGCCACACACACACACCAACTCACACACAGAGACACATATGTAATGGGTTACAATTGCAGTCTGCAATTGTGTTTGAAGGCCCGCAAATAATAGCTTCATTCAGTCAATAGCTCTGTGCCCCATGTGGCAGGGAGCAAACGCTTTGGCCAAACGGCAAGCCAATTTCAATGCCAAAATGGGCAAAAGTGCAGAGACCAAGACCAAGATTCCTAGACTCTACAGAGAGTTTGCCTTTGGCCAGCACTTTGGCCACATTCTGTGTGCCTTTGGCTGCTGCATTTTGGTCATGGAATCTGTTCTGAAATTTTGCATTGTTTTGTCTTGTTTTTTTTCGGGGTAATGTGAAAATGCTCAACTAGCTGACCAAAAATGGTTTCCCATGGTTGACATTATTGCAATGTCTAATGGCCCGGCCAACCTGTCAAGGCCGCCTGTCATTTTATCAATTTATCAATTGATTTATTCAACTAACTTGTCTTATTTACTTACACTGTCACAACAATTAAAACTGCAATTTAAATAAAAGTTCCAATTTTTTCGATGTTTTCGATATTTTTTTTCGTCAAGCGCGAGCACGTTCGAGCATTTACTGGCCAGGCTTTGGGCCAACTGGCCGGCTATCAAGCAATAGTTACAATTTGAGTGAAAGATGGCCAAGACATAATGGTAATAGGTCTAAAACAGACGCTCAAAATATGAGCACACAATACTTTTGAGCGCAAAAGTTTTGTGTGGCGCCAAAGGTAATGCAACTAGACTGGGGGACTGGAACTATTAAAGACATTTGAAGGTTATGTTCAATAAGTGCGCCCCCTTTGGGCAACGGCAAAACCAAAGAGATACTATGATAAAGCTACGTAGCAAAAGAAATTACTAAAGCTGCTTTTTGCAAAATAAAAACAAACAAAAAGTATGGTAGAAATTTGTGATGGAGAGAGCGCAAATTTGGGATACCCTTCCATAGGTGCGCGAAAGAACTCGTCTCTGAGTTTTTGGGAGAGGTTGATTTGGTGTTATGATAGGTCTTATGTTTTACTGAACTGTCCAGTAAAGAAGAAGCATAGTTTCATAGATGAATGAATGGATAGATAAAAGATGTATGGAAGAGTAGATAGATAAAGAGATGAATAGATGGATAGGTTAATAGATAGATAGATAGATAGGTGGATAAGTAGATACGAATATAAAGATATAGTAGGAAAGCAGATGGGCAGATATCAATCATAGACAGACAGATAGATACTGTAGGCTTGAGAAAGAAGAAGCGTATCAGAAATATAAGAACCTGCAGTTATTATCAGATTGAAAAGAAACCCGAACATACAATATTGACGTTCGATGTCTTTCAACTAGATCTATTTCATATAACCTGGGCCATAAAGAGAAAATCCGGAACCGGAGGAAAATGTATCGTCCCCTCTATTACACCTTGAAAACTACGGGTCCGGGGGATAGAATGATAGAAAGATTTCCAAAGAGCAGCATTTACTCTACAATAATCCAGGAATAAGCACACGATTAGATGGGCCCTTAAGACAACAACATTCATGGAAATGAGCTGGCATATTAACTTACAAGCACCGGTGCAGTAACACCGCTAAACGGTCCTGAACCACACTATGGGATTGGTACGGAACCTATTGAGGATAGAGGACAGTAACAAATGACTGCTTCACTGGGCGTAGATACCAGGGCTTAAACAGTCAAAAACCCTTCTCTGCAACTACAACCGTAAGAGGTTCAAAGTTTTGGTAACTAACGGGTAGAACACTTTGAGTAAATTGGCATAGTAGATAGTGGGACTGTGTCTCTTCCTGGGCATGTATGTTCTCCCACCGGAGATCGTTGTTACCATATCAAACAAAATACTGCAATACTATGCAGGCCATAGGACTTTCGGGTGAGCTCTGAGCCATGAAGGGGGTACAATAGATCTACCCGGTTCGTAGCACATTTCTACACACAATAATAATAATAATACGGACCTAGATCATTTTATTGGAAACAACTTATTATATTTAATTTATTATATCGTGACTTAAGGTTTGATAGAAAAAAGATATCATGCAAAAACAATATCAACATACAATATTGCCAAGAAGGCTTTACCACGCCCCATACTAAAAAAATTAAATTAAAAATTTAAAAAACCCCCGAACTTAAGTAATTTTCATTTAAAAAGTAAAAAATAATAAAAGAAACGAAATGTTAAAGTACCTAAGAATCTGTTAATAATTCTAAAAAAAATACGTCGCGTTGGGGGACACGCGAGGGCAGACGTCGTTGACGGTCGTATCTTGCATGCAAATTTTTTGAAGTAATTCTATGAAAGTTTTTGAAGTATTTTCTAAATTTGTTTTTTTAGTTAATCTTTGTTGCTTAATTAGACTATTTGTATTTAAATTGTTAGTTAGGAGCGGTCCCCCAACGCGACGTATTTTTTTTATAGGTAACCTAACCGGTTAAGTTAGACTTTAGTATATTATAATATACTCACTATAATTTAGATTCTTGTTAAGGTAAAGATTACATTTAAGGTCAAGCTCGTTTGCTTTTTTTTACGCATTCTCCCCACTTTCACTCCCCACAACTTTTAAACGGCTCAACCGATTTTCATCAAACATGTCTAGAAACACTCGCACATAAGTCACCTTTAATACAAAAAAAAACTAAATGGAAATCACTGCATGCGTTTGGGAGTTACGATGCCATAGACAGACAGACAGACAAACAGACAGACACGTCAAACTTATAACACCCCTCTTTTTGCGTCGGGGGTTAAAAATAACCTCAGATTTGAATCAGTGGCGTCGTCAGCTACAATAGGACCAAATTTTAAGCCAATCGGACAAAGTTGATGTTTTTAACTTCAAATGGCCATAACTTCTAAACGAGAAGAGATAGAGCAAAAATAACCTCAGATTCGAATCATTGGCGTCGTCAGCTACAATAGGACCAAATTTTAAGCCAATCGGACAAAGTTTATGTTTTTAACTTCAAATGGCCGTTACTTTTAAACGAGAAGAGATAGAGCAAAAATAACCTCAGATTCGAATCAGTGACGTCGTCAGTTATAATAGGACCAAATTTTAAGCCAATCGGACAAAGTTGACTAAATTGAAATCACTGCATGCGTTCGGGAGCTACGATGCCATAGACAGACAGACAAACAAACAGACAGACAGACAGACACGTCAAACTTATAACACCCCTCTTTTTGCGTCGGGGGTTAAAATTACGAAAGCTCGGCTTGAAACTTAGAGTTGGCATAAAAAGAATCTAAGCATATTAAAGAACATTTAGAAAGTTATTGTAGTATACAATTTCTACTTTCTTTTCCTCTAACAACAAAAAATTCGGTTTGAAACCCCATAAATAATGCGATTAAGCAAAATTGAAAGCAGTAATAATTCGGTTTCAAAAGAAATCCAAATAAAAAATTTTTTTAAGAAGATATTCATCGTCGTCGCAATCATTTTTCTGTTTGTTGTAGCCGCTAGATGGCCTACGCAAGCAAGCGTTTTTTGATAGAGGGCGCCAGCAAGCTTTTGTCCTTAGAAGGCGCCAGCAAGCTTTTGTTGCTAGAGGACGCTAGCAAGTTGTTGCCTATTTGAGTAAACAATCAATTTTTTTTTATTATTTATCGGTCGTTAGCCTGCTAAAAACTGGGGCTATTATCTGACTTTGATTTTCGTTTTGTTGTAGGAGCTCTAATAAACGATTATAGTAGAAAAATATCCAAAATATCATTTACATCACTTACAAAATTTGGCCCCTAGAGTAAATTATAAACATAATTTAAACACAATTAAGCCTAATAATAAATATTTAATTTGTAAAAAAGCATGGTTAGAGGTACTCGTATATGAGACAACTGAGTTATAGAAATTATTTATTTTCCCCAAAAAACCGTCTATACTCTCTCTAAAGGGCATAAATTATTATTTGCAATAAGCGTTATTTGCTTTCTTTCTGGGTTTTTTCGCCATCTACTTTGGTACTACGAACACTATGGAGGGTTACCATATGTATGTAAATACTAGTCACAAAGGCAGTCTCGACCAGCTGCCATTTTTCATTATTTATTGTTGCCGGGTCTGTTGCATGCCACCAGTTTTTGTTTTTTGTGGCACAGTAGTTCAAGCGAAATGTCATAAGTTAATTAGATTAAATTCAGATTTAAATATGCACTGTCTATGAATATGAGGGTATGTGGGGCTTGTTTGTGTTGGCAACCAAAGTACTTTGGACGGGGTATTTGTGCCACATGCTGCCTCTTACTTATTGCTGTCAATGTCAGACGTTGCATACTTTTAGGCTGCCATTGTTTGGTTTATGGCTCGGCTAAAAAGTAGGCTGCACTCTAACTTGGCCGACAATCAATAATAACTAGGAAAAAAAAAATAGTTTATTTTTCTTTAAGAGCTCAAACAAAAGAGCAGTCCAAACAAAAGGGAATAACAATGAGCGGCGTTACAAAGTTAAAAACAAAAAGATTTTTCTTTTAGTGCATTAATTAAAAGAAAAATAAAACTACTTGTAAATCCAATAATTTTTCATTAGACGGGCAGCAGACCAAAGCAAAGTTCGGAGCAGAGTAGTTTATTAAAAACAAAAAAAATCACTTAATTAATAAGCTCAACTTGGAGATACACTACAGTCTTGGTAAATAATGAAATAGACTTGGGAGTAGAGCTTCCCAAGATGGCTCAACCTTAAGTTTTGTATGAAATTTATAAAAATTATGTCGACTTTAAACTTGATGTCTAGAATCGGGGTAGTTTCAAAGAACTCCTGGCACATGTTTGTTTTCAGGAATTTAATCCAAATGCTTGATTGCTCTACCGCTATCTCTAAAGTCTAGGCATTCAGTCAGTCGGGTTAGATCAACTTCTTTTGTCCTCCTAACCATATTGGAGGTAATATGTATCATACTTTTGTGTAATATCTATAAAAATTAAGGAGGACTTTGAACAGGCAGTCTAGATTCCAGGAAATTTCAAAGGGATACCTGGCATACGAATGTTTTGAGGAATCTAGTTTTAAAGTTTGGTTGCTCTAGATTGTAGTATTTTAAAGACCTAAGCCATCAGACAGACAGACAAGACCAACTTCTTTTGTGCTCCTGACCATATTGGAGGTAGACAAATCATTGTTTTGTATGATATTATCTACGTCGACTTTATTGTGGCAGTCTAGATTCCGGGAATTTTTATAAAAATTTTTGGCACACGAATGATAGCAGGAATCTAACCCAAAATTCTGGTTGACTATCTCTTAATATCTCCAAGATCTAGTCAGACTAAAACAACTTCTTTTGTGCTCCTGACCATATTGGAGGTAGGCAATATATAAATATCATAGTTTTGTATAATATTATCTACGTCGACTTTACAGTAGCAGTCTAGATTCCGGGAATTTTTATAGAAAATTTTTGGCACACGAATGATTCCAGGAATCTAACCCAAAAGTTTGGTTGACTATCTCTTAATATCTCCAAGATATAGGCGGACTAGATCAACTTCTTTTGTGCTCCTGAACATATTGAAGGTAACTGAGAAAGATCTTTGATCTTCTTCTCATTGTTACATGCGTTTACACAATCTTATCATACCCACTGTTTTTGGTATAAAATATCAGAGTAGTTTATTATTAAGGTTCTTTTGTCCTTCTGACCATATGGAGGTAACTGTGAGAGATCTTTGATGTCTCATTCTTTATGTTAAACACGTTTACACAAACTTATTTGTGTACAGGGTACAAAAAACAGTGGTATATAGTTTTGATAGGTACATATGCTTTGATGTACTCTGTCTTCGCCATCCTTGACAATTGTTTCTAAAGTCCACTTTACCCAACCGCGGTGGGCTTTAAAAGCAGGTCATTTGCAGCCACAATAGCTGAGACACCCTGTTACCAAAACCGCCATAGGGTGTAATTCATATGTTTGACTTTCTGCCTTGATTTAAGGCCACGCACAATTCTTGCCCAGACACATAAATACATACAGTGAAGCTAAAAATTATTTGGACACCTTAAAAATTTCAGGTTTTTGAAAAAGCAGTGGTCTTGTAGTGAACTCTTTATTTTGGTTTCGTAAAGCCTATTAAGATTCCGTTTTGCTGTCTCAACCAAATACCTTTTGGATAAGGGTCTGGAGATTGCTATAGAGCTTTCAGTTGCTTGCAATCATAAGCTATTCCTGGTCGGGATATGACTAATATTTCTTGTCACTTGGGGTGCTTACAAAGTTGGGTAAATATGCAGAAATGCAAAAGTGACCACACTTAAACACATCCAATAGTGGACAAAACTATTTTGACAATAGCTGACCGAAAAAACTGAAACTTGCACTACTAACGATTTCCATATTTTTTATATTTTTTTTTTACTGTATGATGAGCATTTTTTGGGTGGACAAAAGGATATTGACATTGCGATATGGTAATATGGATACTGTAGAAGCTGTCAGGAGGTAGAAGAGGAGGAAACAGTGGAGCACCTCCTGCGTGGATGCATAGCACTATGCAGGAGGAGACTGAATACACTGGGTTCCGAATCTTTTGGCAATATTACTGAAATTGCAGAAATCAGAATAAATCAGAATAATTCGTTTATTAAATCGACAGGTTGGTTCAAAGAGGATACAGGAGAGTAGAGGACTGACTCAAGTGGCAGCACAGCGGCCCTTTCACAGGGCTAGGTGTGTCGGAATGGTAACCACTTCCTACCTACCTACCTACCTAACTCATGATCAATATTTACACTTCCTCAATGACCGGGCTTTCTGAAGATTCTGAAGACTCAAAAATTGCCTGATTATTAGCTAGAAAAATGGAACACAACCGCCGTAATATTACTTTGAGCTCTTTAAACTTCAAATTTAAAAGCGTGCGCATAATTCCTGCACTCACTGTACTGTATATAAACATATCAGACCCTCTTTAGAGAGTAGCTTTACGCACTTACATTCAAAAGCTGGAGAGCTTTTTTTGCTTGGTTGCATTTTATTTTCCACGCACTTTTTACCTATTTGTGGCCAAGTTGCTTAAGTGTGTGAATGCGTGTTTGTGTATAAGTTTGTTTGTGTGTGTGCATTCACCATTTTGTAAATGCAGTCAGCTGCATTAAGAGTACAGGGGGCCAGGGCTTTGTAGCAATCAGAAATTGCCAACCTGATCCAAGTCGACCCATTTGAATCTCAAAAAAAAAAAAGAAAAAAAAATAAAAAGGCTGTAGGGGACTTGCAATACTTTTAATGAAATATGCAACTTTGAGTGCAACAAGAACAACAACAACAACACACACTTAGAGATTCAAGCTCTATGACAACTGCTCGACCAAAGTCTTTCTAGAACCAATTCCTGGGTGTCCTTTTCACCTGTCATATTCTCGTGATTTGCCAAGTTAGTAAATGTCATAGGTAGACAGTACATATGTATGTCACATGTAAAGGTTTGCTTGTAACCAACTGTCTGGGGTCTGGTAGGACCAAAGTAGAGCAACAAGAAAAAAATATTACAATTTAAACCTTCAAGTCACTAAGTGTAGTAGATCCTTCCTTTTAAGTAAGTTTTTACAGCAGCTTGTTCTCTTAATTAATAATCAAATTTAATAATAATTCAGAGCTAATATTCCAACCCGAGAGGAGTGGAATACAGGTGTACACCTGGCCCAGCGGGCTCGATAAAGGTATATAAGGACGGTTCCAAGCTAGACGACCGTGTAGGCGGAGGCGTCTACGTTGAGGATTTCAACGTTAGAACTGCTTTTCGACTTTCGGACTACTGCAGTGCTTTTCAAGCAGAGGTCACTGCAATCCGGGAGACTTTAATAACAATAAGAAATCTACAAGTTCGAAACAAGAACTGATGTATCTATTTGGACAGCCAAGCGGCTATTAAGTCCCTAGTTTCGATGACTTCGTGCATGAAGTCAGTGAACAACTGCCGCTTGTCTCTAGGGGAGATGGCTGAGCAGTTTTCAATTCACCTCATATGGGTCCCAGCACATAGGGACTTTGAGGGAAATTGTATTGTGGATTGAACTCGATAGACAAGGAACTACCAGCATCCTCCTTCAAGACATGGAGGGCCTGGGTATTCCCATGGCCTGCTGTAAACTGAGAATAGACAACTTTTTCGCTCTATGTGCAAATAAAACGTGGAATCGGACATTGAACATGTGTAAGAACTCGCTGCAAACCTGGCCGACATAATGCACCAAAAGAACCAAAAAACTTTGCTGTCTGGATAGAGCCCAGTGCTCATCTGTTATCCGTACACTGGCTGGTGGGAAACCACGCTCACCATGACTTCTGTAGAAGCTGTAGCGATGAGGAGGAGCTGTAGACAGTGAAACACTTTTCTGTCATTGCCCTGGGCTGGGTAGTAAAAGATTTTGGTTCCTAAGGTCACACTTTCTTGACGATTTATCTCAGCTCTCTCAAAAGAGTCCAAAATACGTTTTAAGGTTTACTCAGGCATCCGAATGGCTTCCTCACGTATTATAGGGGACCTCACGAGTGGGGAAGAGTGGTGAAATAGCTCACCGTAGCGGTGGAACGTTGGAACGTCATAACATAACCTAACATAACCTATTGCAATTAATACCGCATTTAAATTTCAAATAAGCACCCTATAAAATGTCATGACTGAACATTAGGCCCACCCTATCCTCTCGGGGATTGCCACATTGTTGGGGTGAGTGGGCTTATTAAGGGCTATGAATACAAGAGCAATGCCGGCGGTACCATAGCTATCGGTAGGGTCACCCATGCCGATAACGTCGAGGAAGAGTTCTGAAGCTAAGAGCAGTCCATAACGAACCCTGATGCCTTTTTGGGAGTTAAATTGCCATCAGGTAAGGGTCTGTTTCCCGATATCAAGGGCGGCTTCTAACTAAAGAATCTTTGAACCCATCACTCATTGATTCTCCTAAAGATGGCAAAATAATATGGAACAAAACAATAATACAAACATGTCTCCAATGGCTACCCAACAATTATTGGTCAATCCCCCAACTACGGCAGCCAGCAGAGAGGATTTGGAGGTGCTAATTTCACGTTATAACGACAAGACGATGAATGTAACAAAGAGGTTCTGTGCTTCACTTAGGAGTCCAAAATAAGTAGTAGTAGTAGTAGTATTAAAATATTCAAATTTTAAGGACAATAATCGTACATATTCTATATCGATTTATTGCATTTGAACCAAAACCTTTTCGATTCGATTGCTTTATAAAATGTTGCTGCTTTTCAACCTTACATTCCAGGTTCCTTAAGACATTAGCTTTTAAGTCCTCCTCAAGTTAACTCTTTTCTTGAATACATTTAAATTTAAGAATATGGTTCCACTCTATATAACCCTTTATTACACAATCCTCCCGTGATTCCTTTCCTTTTGCCTGCTTCATACGCGTTCCTAGTTAATTGTTACAAATTTGTTATGCCACGGTGCGTATACGTTACGTGTGTAGTCACAAGTGCGTGAAATATAATTGCGAAAGGCGCTTCTAAGTGCCCGGGAATATTCAGCTCTACAAATGCATATACGCATATATCCTTCACATATAATAAACCCAGTCTATAAATATTTAAAGTGCGGCTCCTTAAATGCCTCTAGTTTTGGCCTGGCATAAATAATTAATTAATTTTCTAGTTACTCAAGCGTTAAGGTTTTATGCCCCCTCATTAAATCTCGAGAGAGAGACTTTCCTATAATACACTAACTCCTCACAATGGTCATTATATGATATAAACCATTTTCCATTTAATTAAACTAATTCACTTTGCTTCAACCACATGTGCACTAATTGCCAACACTACTGTACCAAAAGTCTTTGGCTAAAACAATAAGCCAGCAACAGACAGATAAGCGTGAAAATCTTTTAAGAAAATCAAAACTGCAGCTTGTAAAGATTTATTTCCTTAAAATATTTTTGTTTATTTATCCTTCCGAATGTCTGATAATCTCTCTCAAGACAACGCAAATGCGTATGCAAATTGCTTGGAAAAGTTCTGCTTAGGAAAACACTTTCCCCAGACACTTGCCACAAATAAAATGTAATCAGCAGTAAATCAACAGCGCCACATGAACTGCATGCAGCTCATCGGAAGCTGAACCAAAGCTGAACCGGAGCAGTTAAGCTGAAACTGAACTCTGCAGCTGAAATCCTTCTTGCAACCTGAATTGAATGTGGCAAATGTGACAATGACAATGACGGCAGCACCAGTGATGTAGTAGAGAGAGAGAGACAGGGCGGGAGAGGGCAGCTTTGCGCTCGCCTGTACTCATTTGCAGGGTTGCCAGCTCATACCAATAAATAAACAAAAATGTGATAGGACGTTGTGCGACTGAGGGATACCCTGCTAGGACAAAATTTTAGAAAATAGAAGCGGCTTATGGAGTCAGGGTGGCGTAAAAGTCAAAATCCAATGCTTAACAATAAGAATAAGAGTATCTGACTCTAATATTTTTTCCAATCCATAAATTCCCAAAGTAGTTGTCTTGTCTGAACGTTAGCTAGCCTTCTTTTGGGGATTTCGCTCAGTCTTTGAAATATTCGAGTTTTGGATAAATTATATATCAAGTGATGTGATAGTTCCACGTTATCGAAGTTATTGGAGCTATCGATGTTTTATTATCCTGTACGCATACAAAATATGATTTTTGTTTTGATCGAAATAGAAATAGTTCAACTTTATTAACTCAAGGTCATTAAAGTTATGTCATCGATTATTCAATAAAAATACAACATAAAATAGTTCCAAGCTATCGAAGCTTTTGATTTTTTAATGTTTTTCTGGGCTTTGATATAACTTTCTAATATTAAAAATAAAAAAATTAAAATATATAAGAAAAAAAAATGTTTAATAAATCACAGTTTTTTAATTCCAGGTCTTAATTTTTATGTTACCCCAATATTCTGCAAGACAGCTACGTAACCTCTTAAGGAATCGCAAACTTTTTTCGAACAAAAACTGGCTCCCGTGGAGTACACCGTCGATGCGAACTACTCTCTATGGAAGTGCCCAAAATCGCTTAAACGACAGCCCTGTAAACAGGTTCCTGTCCGATGTTCTGGTGGTGAACTTGCCTAAAACGAAAGGGAACAGGCTAATGCTTTCGGATACCATCTAGAGGATAGCTTCAGTTCTTAAGAAATTGCTACGATATAGCAGAGTAAGGAGACCCACCAGAGCCTTCAGACCCCACTATGTACAGATGTCCCCGCCTATTAACCCTATAAGGATTGAAGAATTAACTGAAGCGATCCAATTATTGCTTATATAAAAATGGCGGACGTAAAGTCGGGCGCGGACGACTTTAGGATGCCCTGTACCACTAGCTTGTAATAAAGTCCGATTTCTTCACAAAAAACCAAAAACAGAAGAATTTTTAAGCAAAAATTTTTTTTTGACCGATCGTTCCTATGGGAGCTATATGATATAGTCAACCGATTTCAATAAAATTTGACACAGTGCTTAAATACCTTAAAAAAGATATGAATACCAAATTTATTTCAAACATCTTTACAAACAAACAAAACACATCGAATTTTGTATAAAAAACCTGTTTTTGGACCGATTAGTCCTATGGGAGCTATATGATCTAGTCAAACGATTTGGATTAAATTTAGTACAGTGTTTAGGAACTATAAAATACTCACGAAAGTCAAATTTGGTCCCAATATCTTAACAAACAAACGAAACACAACAAATTTTGTTAAAAAATCGAATTTTGGAATATCGGACCTATGGGAGCTATATGATATAGTCAACCGATTTTGTTCAAATTTGGCACATTGCTTAAGTGGTCTAAAAAATTTCCAAACGCCAAATCTGGTTAGGATATCTTTAATAAAAAACGAAATATAGCGAATTTTTCTTTACAAAAGTTATTTTGGCCGATCGGTCCTATGGGAGCTATATGATATAGTCAACCGATTTCGATCAAATTTGGTACAGTGATTGGGAACTATAAAAAACTTTCGAATACCAAATTTCGTTACGATATCTTCATAAACAAACGAATTATTCATCTAAAACGCTTTTTTTTGTCGAGGTCGTCTCAAACACCCCCATGGGAGCTATATAATTTATCCCCGATATCAAAAAAATAAAACAAACTTGCCTCCTATGGAATAATATGGGATCTAATGTGAAAGTTTGGTAACTCTAGCTCTTACCATCTCTGAGATCTAGGCGTTCACACGGACGAACGGACAGACGGACAGACGGACAGACGGACATGGGTATATCGACTTCTCTATTCACCCTGATCATATTTTAGGTAACTTTGGGGTGTCTCCGACGTCTCCTTCTACATGTTACATACATTTTCGGCTTGCACAAACTTAATATACCCTTGGTACCATACGGTACAGGGTATATAAAAAACCCTTGGTACCATACGGTACAGGGTATAAAAATAAAGCTCCGGGTATTGATAGGATTTGCAATGCTACGTTGAAGGCCTTGCCTACAAGAGCGCTCCTTTATATAGTATTAATTTTTAATGCTATTATCAGGCTCCAAGTCTTCCCAAAGCAATAAAAACTAGTTGCGAATCTTATGATTCCCAGGCCAGGCAAACCAGAAGCTGATCCTGAGTCGTATCGGCCAATAAGTCTTTTACCCTCCCTGTGTAAATTATAGGAGAGTACTATTGCGAATCGGATAACTGCCATTATAAGTGAATGCAATACCTTGTCCGATCTCCAATTCGGTTTTCGAGAGGGACACGGCAGATTTGGAGGATTGCTGCCAAATCGAACTATAAACGCATACAGGTATTGCAGAATCGGGTATTACGGCAGATAACCAACTGTGCCTGATACGTACGCGGTTCCACACTTCATAGGGACCTCAATTTGGATACAGTCGAAGAACAGATTGGTAGGCACACTAGTAGATACAGTGATAGATTGCAAAGACACCGCAGCATGCTCGCTAGAGGACTGCTCTCTGCCCGTCCTTTAAGGCGGCTTAAACGGCAAGGTTTTGCGAAGACGTTGGGTCAGTAAGACTACCTTCAATTAAAATCCTTAAAAATTAATATACAGATTCTTCATTTATTAAAATAAAAATAATAAAAACAAACCCCAATATTCTAGCCCAATATAAAGTCAACGATAAATCAATAAGAATTATACCATGGGAAAAGTGAATGGTTTGCGAAAATCTGGTATGCTTACCTCTAAAGATCTGCAGAATCAATCGTACAAAAATACTCTTTTTTCTTTCATGATACTTATATCGTTTTCCAGAAATGTCTGCTTGGCGAAAAGTTGACCTATATTGAGTCATCGATATTTCGATAACAGAATGTGAATTTTGAGTAAAAAAAAATCCCCTTTCCTTCTACATAACAACTAGTAAAATTCTCTATGCACGAAAGAATTCGCATCTTTTCCTAAATTTTTTGTTATCAATGAATTCGCAGGTACCCCACTCCAGTTATAGGGTATAACAAATACTATACAGGTGACTTGAATATGTTTTGCTTCTTGGTGTTGGCAGTTCATTTGTTCAAGTGATAATAATAAACACACACGCACATACACACACACACAAACACACACACAGAGCTTTGATATCTTTGCACATAAGTCTTCTATAAGATGAAAATATTTAAAATTATGATTTGTGCCATTTTCCACACTCAAATGCACTTCGTACTAAAGTCTTCGTCTTTTGCTTTGGCAGTTGTTGCTGCTTCTTCTTCTTCCCGACCAGTGTTGTCAACAGCACAAAAGACCATTCTGTGGAAGTTTTGCAAGACTTGTTTTTCTTTATTTTGTGCAGAGTGTGAAAATCTTGTTGCCATTTTGACAAAAGTTAATTATAAAGAGCATTTCGTTTTTGTTCTCAATCTGTTTGTTCATGGTATTTCTTAGTTATATAAGCTGAATTTTATGGCCCTCTTCTATAAATTATGCATTTAATTTGCTTGAGAAATATTCGACTTTGGTTTCAGTTATAAAATAAAATTTTGTTTTCCTTTTTCGGTTTTTGTTTTATTTGTCATTTACCAATTAGCCAAAAGCATATAAAACCAATACGACCAAAAAGAAAACAAAGAAATGTCATTGAAATTGGCAGCAAAGCTGTAAATTTATAAATATATTTTTTAAGCCTTAAACTAAGTGCGTTCAGACATTGGAATTTTTGCAGCTTAAGTAATAAATCAAATGTAGGAGACACTGTGAGGTCAGTTGGCGAATTACAATTTGGATTTATTTTATTTAAAAAAAAGGAGTACTCCGACATATATGGATAAAAATAAATGAAGCGAGGCACTTTTTGGGTCGTCCTCTTCGATTTTCAAGGTTTTAACATACGTCATTTATCAATTTATCGATAACTTAATAATGAATTTTTCATCTTTAGACTTGTCTTGGACAAGCACTACTCCTAAACGAGTAAAGAAAAAACGTTTTTTTTTTTGATACTTTATCTTTCATGGAACAAAATTTGCTTCCTTATCTTTATTTGTATAGGATATATAATATGTGCACACCGTATAAGGTGTAGCTATCAGTTAGTAAAAGTTTAACCTCGATACATTAACGCATAAAAACACAATCGGTACCACACTGCGTACCATGGGTTCTCCCAAAACCAATCCATATCTGCAATTTTTATGTGCACAAGTCTAGTCCTGCAGCGGTGCTGGATTTAATGCATAAATAGATCCTTAACGAAAATTGCTAACTTCGTTTAGCTGATACAATCCATTTACCAACACTATTATATGTTTTTTTGTGAGCTGATTCAAATCTTTATCGATGAGTTGAATAATAGACCACGAATGTCGATCTATCGTTAAGCTCAACATTTCTACTATGACATCCTTTGGAGCTGGTTCTACTAATAATTGCAGCATTTAAATAAACATTTCTTCAAAGTTCTCGAGATATTGATGCACATATTCTTCATCGGATGAGCTGGCAGAGTTGGAGGAACTTAAGGGTCGCGGCATTCTATATTTATTTTGCTCTTGAATGTTTGACTATGTACTTGTAGTAACTGCTATCAGGGCATTGTCATCCTGAAGCATTTCCTCCTTGATGGTTAACTATTGCCATAACTACCTCCAAAACATGTACACCCGGAGCAAAGTCGTGTAAAGTTGGGTACCTGGACACTCAGAAGTGAATGGTAATACGATCGCTGACGATCTAGCACGACAGGGTGCCTCCTACCATGATAAACAAATGAGCTGCAGGAGAACATAAGAGATACTGGTTCTCCATTCCGGGGCTTCGTCAAGCTAAAGTGCCTGTCAAATCTCTGGATGTGATCAAGACAAAAGGTTTTGGCAGAGCGGACCTAAAGCTCCTGGTAGCTTACCTATCTGGCCACCACACTGTTAGATACTATCTACAGAAAATTGGCCTATCGGACTCTTCAGATTGCAGACTTTGTCTAGAAGAATATGAAACCAACAGACATATTCATAAGACCTACTGCTATTCATGCGGAAAGCGGAAAGTCTTTTGTTTTAACTTAAGGGTATGGTACAAAAGACCTTTTGGTCGTAGTGCCCCACCTCTCTGTGAAGAATCCTTTTTCGGAAAAAAAATGTACTTGTCGCAATGACTAAATGACTCTTTTGATTTTTCGACTTATTTATTTCCACAGCTTGCCTAGATTTACTTTTAGGTTCCAAACTGTATGAACATGAGAACCTAGCTCACTGACTATCATTTATTTGGAACAAACTAACTGGCCAAGTATAAGTTGGTAGAGATTAAGAAATAAAAGTAAATAAAAGTCTACTGAAAGCATATCCCACATATTTTTAAATAATTCTAAGTTGCCATCCATATAGTTCTTGTACAACGCGCTTCTATTTTATTGCCAACAGCTCTCATTATTACATATTTACATATTTAGTTTTTTAGCCGTCTTTTTTAGAAGTCTTGAAAAATAAATAACATCTCTAGATACCAAGCATATAAATAAATTTCCCAGGATCTTCCATCATTAGTTGTACCACTTTTCCAAAGATACCAAAGTCAGCCCCAGAGAATTACACCCATGCGTAATGCCCACAGACATGGGAACCAATCCCATAAATCTTCTTCTCCCTGGTAGGACGGTATGGCTAGCACAAAGCCATCCTATATTCGTTTGAAGCAGACATCACGTATCCCTAAAGTAATGAAATAAAAATCAACTAAAAATGAATTGATTCTTATTCATTTTTCACGCGGGCTTAAGGTAACGCACCAGCTTAAAGAGCGCCAGGGTCCTTAAGCATGAGAAACCGGATAATGTCTTACGACCTCCTATACACATATATGACTGTCGAAAATCTTCTGGCGGAACACTTTCAGAAGGTGCCGGCTGGGAAATATGTACTATCCTAAGCACCAGAGCTAGGCGCTTTTCATCCCTTGACGCTTGGGCCATTGCATAGTCTAGCTAAGGCAACGGCGCAGCAGTAGCTGGATTTCCAAGTCTGGTGCTGCTACGTTGGAGCCATGGCCAGAGCTGCCTGGCAGCAGGAATAAAATGCTATGGGGTGCTTCCCAAGCAAAATATTCAACTAAACCCCCGAGCTGGAGTCATCTAAGGAAACAGCTCGGGCCGGGATGTCAGACGACGGTGGAAAGCGTGACTGCTACCACCGGTGGGCATGGAGGGATAATACACCTCTGGTAGGAGCCGGCTAGGACAGTTTTGAAGCCAAATTGAGGCAGTCCTTGGAGACTCAGACTGCGAACTACAAAATGCAGGAAGTGTAGGGAGACAGAGGCCAACGAGAAGCTAGTGCACCTTATCTGGCGCTGTTCCGCCTTATGCGCATCAAGACTGAAATATCTAGGAAAACCCTGGCTTGCCTCACTGGAGGAGGCAGCCGAAAGAGCTTATCAAAAGCCTAACATACGCGCATACTCGACGACTAACGTGAATTGTACACCAGTTGCATCCTCCGGTGCCACTAAGGACTATGCAGCGTAAGTGTGACTCCCCCAGGGGTCAACCGGTGTAGCCTAACCTAACTTATATGTATACATATACACTTCGTATCCCTTAAAACCATATCCTGGATCCACACCTGATCAAAAGTATTGAAAATGCTGATTGCTTCTAGTTTGTGACTTCAGTTTTACCGAGGATGATCCTTCCTATCGTTTGCGCTGATGATTCTGTACGTGGATTCGTGCACTGTCAAATCCTTGTTAGTACGAATAACGATTCGTACCAATCAACGGATTGGTCCAGACTACTGAACTTTGGAAACAATAGAAGAAAATCTGTAGAAATTTCGCACGCTTTTTTAGCAATAAGCGGCACTAGTCCGAACAAGCCCTGCCCTCGCTGCAACCGGATGCTCTATTCTCAGATTATAGAGGCCATCCTCAGATATATTATTCAGATCTGGAGTACAGCTATCATGTCACGTCACTAAAGGTCCCAAACCATACAAAATAAGTTACTACTGTATGATCATATTTTCTTAATTTCCCTAAAGTAAAATTTAAAAAATTTTACCCAATAGTAGGCTTAGGTAAAGCTTAAATCATTTTTACAAATCACGTCGCCTTTGTAAAAATATTCGTGCCAATCAGTTTAGTACAAACTACCAAACAATAAACAACAAAAATTTGGTCAAAATAAATAATTTTCTGCTTTCATCCATAAAAATAAAATATTAAATTTTTTTTCAAAAAATACTACAAAATGCCTGCTGCGCGTAGATTGAGTCGCGAACTTTCGGATTTCATTGCTACCAAGTCGAAAACCGTGCAAAACATTGAATCTTCCGACGAAACTCTACGCATATGGACGGCTTTGTTAGTGCCAGAAAAGGCACCTTATAACAAGGGTGCCTTCCGTATTGAACTTAATTTTCCACAAGAATATCCATTCTTGCCGCCAAAAGTCAGCTTTAAAACCAAAATCTATCACCCCAATGTTGATGAGAAGGGACAAGTTTGCTTGACTATTATAAGTTCTGATAATTGGAAGCCCACACAACGTGCTCAGGATGTCTTGCATGCTTTGGTGGACATTTTGCAAAATCCCGAACCTAATCATGCTTTGCGTTCCGACGTCGCGGAGGAGTTTGTTACTGAGCCCAAGGCATTTATGAAAGCTGCCGAAGAATTTACCAAGAAACATGCCGAGAAACGTCCGGCATAATTTTGGAGCGGCGCGTCTTTTTTTTTGTATGATGCATATTGTCTAAATTGATTGTGTAACTTATGTCATTTCCGCCGTATTGAGTAAACATAAGATAAGTTCAAAGAGTGTTTTGTTCAAAAGAATCTTAGGATCCGAAATAGCGGGACTTAGGTTAGGGGGATATCTCACCGACTTTTGTATTGTTATGGCCGCATACAAAATGAACTTCCAAGATCTAAAAGCTTCACTTTTTAATGCTGCCTGAAGAATTTTGAAGCTTCGAGCTGTTAGTCTAATAATCTGGTGAGTCGTCAAGATACTGAAGAATGGAAAAATGAGGTGGCAAATGTAAAGGAATCTGCAATGTCTGGTCTCTTGGAGTTACGTATATTGAAGGACTTCGTCCAGTTGTCTCCTTTAAAATTACAATGACAAGCCGATCCAAGGCAGAATACTGAAGAATTGGATAAGGGGTAAACTGCTATGTGAACGGATCAGCGCTATCTGGTCTCTTGGAGTTACGTGTATTGAAAGGCGATAAACCGAACCAAGGCAGATCGATAAAGTGATACGAAGCGCCATATCTGGAAAAGCCTTTCTTTTCTTCTATTCGCTTTACCGAATCTTCCAAAACGTTTATCCAGGAGAGGCATTATGTCATTTATTAAAGCGCCTAAATGCCGTTTTGAGGACGGCCAGAGATCCGGCGGAAAGAGAATGGGACACGGTGTCTGGTTGTTAAATCCAAGGTATAATCCAAAGCGAAAATCTGAAAGTCTTCCATAAAAATAGGACGAGGATGCTGGTAGGAGTTGTAAGGGAGCACTGCACCTTTGGACATATGGTTGTGAGACTGCACGTGCCCTATCCCGACTTCTGCCTCAGCTGCAGAGACGAGGAGGAGACAGAAAGCATCCCACAACTGCTATGCGACTGCCCTGCGCTTCTAAGAAGTGCAAAAGGAATGTTACTGAGCCCTTTTAGATATAGTTTGTTGACAAGAACTTTGTCTCTTTCGATAGATGATAGATAGTGCCCACAAATAATGCTCTTTTAGGCGGTCATTTGTCAGCAAGGGTAACCCAGGCTCTTTGTAATAGTCTTAGATCTACAACCCTTGACTTGTTGGTGCCATCATATAGGTTGGAACCAAGTGAATGAACAGTCTCCACTTGTGAATGAACTGGTCGGTCGACTACTTCGGTTTTCGTGGTGTCGTAGCTGACAGAAAGAGACTCGAAAGTACTATGATCAATCTAAAAGGAAGGAATTCTCATATAGATATAAGAGATTGACGTAAATAGTGATGACCCTACCACCGTTGGAGGTCTGCTCAGGTTTGTGACCATTGATGTCGTAGAAGTCTTTGGAACATGGGATCGAACCTTGTAATCTCATGCGTCTACAGGTAGCGTAAGGTTGCAATAAATGGAGACAGATAGAACTATTGTTGTTACCTGGTAATGACATGAGCCTAGAAAAAGCGAAATGTTCAGATAAAGTGAGCAGGATGGAACTGTTTAGGAAACCTGAATAGAACGTGATTCTTTTCAGAATAGCAGGTTCGAAGAAAATATCGCTGTTGTAGAGTGTAGAGGAAAATGCAACGTGTGTGAGCGATGATCAACGATTTTTTTTCTCCAAATTTACGTGACATCGATGTCAAAGAGTTCTGGTTTCAACAGATTTCGATTATTTGCTTTGAGGACACGTTAAGTCATTGGTTTATGCAGACAAACCAGCAACAATTTTTGACTTGGAAACCAATATTGAACGTGCAATTGAACTGAAGTTCGGATCGAAATGATCCAAAGTGTGGTCAAAAATTGGAACTGACAGGCTTGTGACCAAAAAATAAGGAGACTGGATTCATCCAAGCCAATTTCATTGTCCTTATAATAACCAAAGATTTTCTCCTCTTTAAAAGAGTTGTTAAAATGGATTTCTGGGATGGCCTTCAGCTCCCTCATCGAAGCGTGTGTTTCCAAAACAAAAATGATTTCAGGGATCGTAAGATGTCTTGAGTCTTATGATCCTTTATGCTAAGGATTCATCTTACTACTATATGACTTTTCTGAGAAGATGAGCCTAATTAAACAATCGCCACTTATAATTAGGCAGTGTTACACTGGAACTTTATTGAATGTATTGAAGTACCAATAGTCCCAGTGACCAGTTTGATTCCTTTTCCTCCTTCAAGACCTGCCTTTGTTAAATCCAACTCGTTTGCAACTCTGTTGTTTTCACCTAAATGCCCTGTAATTTGAGCCAAAAAGTTTACCCAGCTAATTGGCCTGTCTGAACATAGCTTTAAGCCATAACTACAATTGAATTTGCCAAATTTTTTGGTTTTGACAGAAGTGGAAAACAAGGTTAAGCGGTTAGCCAGACATGTGAGCAATTGGCGCCAAAATGGCAAAAAATCACAAAAACAACAAACCAAAATAAAGGATTTTAAAAGCTTAAGTTGAACTGGCAAAAAAGTGTTAAAATTTTTTGACCTAGACGACAACAAAAAATAAGAGTAGAAAAAAAGATATACCGAGAATCTAAGTGAAAGCGAGACAATTGCTAATGAATAATGCATTTGCTGTGACTGTACTTTTGTTTAAGGTCATACCATTTAGCTTAAACTTTATTCAAGTTTTGCACAAATGTGATTTATTTGCCACTTTGGCCAACAAACAAATTTACAGCAGTGGGTTAAAAGTAATGCCAAAAGTCGCCTCAGGTGTTATGCACTTCCGGTTTGGCTTTGCATTTGACTTCCGTCTTCGTTTTGCGTTTAATGCAGTTTAGTTCAAACGTTTACACTTAACTCTCTCTGTCTTCTACTATTTACGAAGCCAATATCAGGTCTATTTGGTCTGGTCAGGTCTGTTTAATGTGTTCCATGTCCGGTGTCCAGTGTCAACTGGTCACTTCCTGGCAAGCATAACTTCTACTTTGCTCTGATCTGGTTAAGGATGCAGTTTTTAATTACAGGTTTGCGCCTGTAGCCGGCAGGGCTTAACCCAATAGGCAGCAATTCCTTTCACACATAAAATGCAGAGTGAAGCCACTTAGACACAATTCCCAAGTGCACTGAGAGAAATCAGTGTTAGGACGAGGTACACGATTGTGATAGATTCCTTTACATAAAATTGTTATTATTGCACAAAATAGAATTATGTCAAAATTAAAATATTCTAAAAATATGTCAAAAATGTTGGAATTTATATTATAACAAAAGCAAGCGCCACTCAGTTCTATACGTAGACTAGAGTGAGTCTAATAATTCAAAAACCATGACATTTGAAAAAAAAATGTTAAAAAAGCAGATTGTTAAAATAAAACTATTAAAAATTGAATTTAAAATGTTTTTATGGCATAATACTGGAATCAATAAGATCCAATACCATCTAATTCTTTTAAACAGTAGCACCAATATATAAACATTTATCTCAGTTTCTGAAAATTCTATAAAATATAATTGGAGGTTTTTCGTAGAAAAAACGTAAAAGAAAGAGTACCTTTCCAGAGACCTCAACACCGTAGAACCAGATGATGCCTTATTGAAACATTAATTTTTTGCTGTTCATTTCAAAGTCCAATGCTTTGCTTGCTCATAGATACCTAGATATAAATAATATTTAAAAAAGAGTCACATCTAAGAGATTTCCATATTTCAACTCGGTTATAGGCACTTGATTCTTAATAAATATCCTCAAATATAGGATAAGGAACATTATTCTGGTATCTTGCTTCTAAGAGATTTTGACGTTTTATTTGAGATGATGCATTATTTAAACATCTATTTGTTTATCTCAGAAGAATTTAAGAGGACGGTAATATTCGGTTCTGCATAAAAGTATAGCTTCTAGGAGATTACAAAAATAAGATGATGTCTAAATGGAACATTAATTCGTTGTTGATCATCTCAAGGTACAATAAGATATATTGCTTTGCTTTCTCATCGGTAGATATAAAAAATATGTAAGAAAGCGTCGTTTCTACTAGATTTTCAAGTTTCATCTCGTTAATAGAAATACTCAATATGTAAAAAAAATATCTTCTCAGAGATTTCCATAGTTTATCTTAGTCGCTGCCTTATTTAAAGATTTATTTGTTGACATATTAAGAAACCTTGTTTTAGTATCTCCCTAATAGAAATACTTGAAATGTAAGAAATTGTAGCTTCTAAGAGATGTTCACATTTTGCTCAGATGATGGAAGGTAAGACTCCGTTCTGCATAATAGCGTAGCTTTTAAGAGATTTCAACATCTTAGAATCAGATGATGCCTAATTGGGACATTAAATAAAATTAAGCATTAAAAAGTAATTTCTAAAAGATGTTCAAATGTGAACAAAAAGTAGCTTCTAAGAGATTTACATATTTTATGTCAGATGATGCCTTATACAAACATCTCTTTGTTGCTGTATATTTCACAATCCGTCCTATGGGGCTATACGATAAAATCAGCAAATTTTGATCAAATTTTGTATAGAGCTGGAAAACTTTAAAAGACTTTCGAATTGCAAATTTAGTTTCGATGTCTTTATACCAGGAGTTGTCTCTACTTATTTATATGGTTAAGGTTAAGGTAAGTTTCTAAGATTCGATAGTTTTCTTAGATGACAGCTTTTCATCTTAAGATTATGATATTTGTAATATAAGAAGCGGCAAAATTTAATTGTAATGCAAATTTCATTGTCATTCTCAGATGATAATGATAATTTCATCTTAAATCTTGAAAAACAATTCTTTCTTTATAAGAACTATGTAAGTTAGATTAGATAAAAAAAAACGTACAATAGTTGATACTTTTATGCTTAAAGAGCGATAGCTCTCTAAGAAAAAAAGATAGGTTTCAAGATTCGATACTTTTTCTTAGATGACAGATTTTCGTCTTAAGATTATGATATTTGTCATGAAAGATGCAAAAAAATTGAATTAAGAATGTTAATATGTGTTTAATCTTTTCCGAGCTCGCAGATGATAATGATAATTTCATTTAATTCTAATTGATACGGATAATTTCATTTGCGATCTCAAAAAACAATTCTTTCTCAATAAGTATTAAATAAATTAGATTAAATAATATACGTACAACAGTTGGTTGATTTATGTCTAAGAAGTGATAGCTCACCATTTAAACCAAACCTATCTAAATTTGAAGATAGGACTTTCAACTAAAGTAAGAATTATGTGGATAGATGCAGGTAAGTTGTCTATTTTATTTAGTCTATTCTATCAGGCAAGATGGTGATCATCTGATTCTTCTGTTGGCATTTGTAATTGGCGTATGAGTGCTGGGATGATAAGCTTTAAATTAAAATTCATAGGTCTCTTACATCTGGTAAATTAATGATCATCTGATATACTAAATCGCTTAAATCCTTTCGCCAGTAAAAGAAACATAGTTTTAAGTCAAGATAATCATTTCTCAGATGATGAATGAGAATTTCAAAAATGCATCATCTACTATTCAAGAAAACTGCATTTTCTGCTGTGCATCAGGTATATTAATGGTCATTTGATAGTCTTATACGTATCTGACGTTTATAAAAACAAACCATTTTTTTTCTGTTAGTCCTAGAATGGTCTTTTAAAAGTTTTAAGTCAATGTACTTATTTCACAGATGATGAATGAGAATTTAAAAAATGTATTATCTATTATTAATGATGACAACTTTGTCTATTATGTATTTGCTAAATTTATAGTCATCTGAAATTCTTTTGTACACCTGATGTTTAGTAAATCTAATATTTTTCTTTCTACCCCTTAGATTAACAAAGTTTAAAGCCAAGATACTTATTTCACAGATAACATTCAAGAAGTTCGCATTGTGTACTGTGTATCAGGTAAAATAATGGTCATCTGATATTCAAAATCTTTTTGCTTTCCACCACTAAGAAAAGTATAGTTTTAAGTCAAATACTCATTTCACAGATGATGAAGGTGACAGCATTTTCTACAATGCATCATTTTAATTAATGGTCATCATCAAGTCTCCTTTCTATCAACCCTTAAGATTAAGTCAAGATACTTATCTGACAGATGATAGGTTTTATCTGAAATTTGAAAAACTGATCATCTTTTAATTAAAAATGACCGCCTTGCATTTTTGTTGCATCATCTTTTATCATCAAATTATTTATTCCATTTGAAAATCGTTTTTCTAAGTGTACAGTTAAATTCCTAACGCATATTTGTTGTTGTTGTTGTCTTGAGTTGCTCTATTTGTTTGTTTGCCAAGTTGCTGTTGCTGTTGTTGTTGTTGTTGCTGTTACTATCGGTGTCAGTGCGTGCATATTTGTTGTAGACCCAGCCCAGAAGGCTCTGTGTTCCCATAGAGAGCCTCGTAGTCTTCCATTCCTTTGGTACAGGCTGCATTGCAGCCCAGCTTCCTTTTGTGTTTATTCTCTGTTTTTAGCTCTCGGTTCTGGATTCCCGCTTCTCAGTTCTCCATTCCCAGTGCCACACAGTCTGCTGCATTCATTATATGAAGCCAAGTGGCAAGTTGGCGCTCGTTTTGCTCAGAGTTTCATCATTGCGTGAGAATTGAATTGCGTTTACTGGCAGAAGAGAGGGCGGAGCAGAGTGCGTGCGGAGGTTGCATGCAACGCGTGCCACAAGGCAAAAAAAGAGGCCTTCATGCAACTAGAAGATGCTAATGGTGTTACATGACTTAGGGCCATCCAGCTATTATTATTATTATCATCATTGCTTGTCGCACAGATTGCGCCGCTTTGAAGTTGCCGGCCTTAAGAAAAACGAAATATGGCCAAGAAAACTTTAAAAATATTTTATTAAGCAGTTTTCTAAGGGAAACCTGCAGCAGCTGCAAGTGGCAGTCATTTGAGACGAGTTAATGAAACGGCCCACACTCTGATATATTGCAAATTAAGGTAATTCCTACATAAGGCAGGCTTATTCAAAAATATTTCCTTAGCCATTTTCTTTGCGATAAAGCAAATAAATGTCAAGTGGGCTAAGTTGTAAACCGGAAATTCATGGGCGGCACAGCGGGCAATGTTTTATACTTGCCCCCTATTTAACGTAGTCCTTTGCTATTATACAAGTCCTGTGTAAATAACAAGGGAGCCAAAGAATTATGGTTGAGTGCCAAACTTGGCGCTTGATGCCTATCGCGAAAATTTGTTAACGTGTCACTTGGGTTGTAACTTTTTCTGGAACTTGTAAAATTAATGGGGTCGACTTTGGGTTAGCGAAGTTTGAATACTCTCCCGTACACAATGAATAGGAATTTTTAGGAAATGAACGAGGTTATAAACAGCTCTTATTTATTTTGAATTGGTTGAATAACAGGATATTTGATTTTTGTAATTAAAATTGTCTACTCCAGAAAATTAAATCCAGCCCCGTATCAGGAAAAAAAGATATTTATTTTTGTTTTTACCTAAAATTTGGAGTATTTTTTCCCCCATTTTTATGAATTTTGTTTTGGACTCATTTTCGCTACGTCTCAAGTCGTCGCAAAGTTGTTGACGAGTGACTGACTAGTGCATCTAACTAGTTCATATGAACTAGTCACTAGTCGTCGATTCGACGAAGGATAACTTTTGTGTGATTTTCATTGTATTTTAAGTAATACATTTTTGTTTGTTTATGGGTTAGCAATAAATTTATATTTGATAATAAAATTCAAAAACCTTGCACTAAGTGATGGAGGGAGGGAGGCCCAAAATCCGCATGGCGTCGAACTGAAGAATGAGGATGTTCCTGGAGCAAAGTGAAGCAATTGAAACAAAACTCTTGCTCCTCATGCAGTTAAAGGAATTAAAGAAGAGATGAAAAGTGATGAAATTTATTACTTTGAAGTTAATGAACAAAGGCGTAGATGTAGACAAAGATGAAGAAAATAAACTGAAAGTGAGGTTTCTTTGGAATGTTTACTCAACTTTTAGTGAGATAGTACTATATGAATAATTTGACAAGTACATGATATGATCATGAACAGCAAATTTACTTTAATACCACTTTCAAAAAACACCTAAAGAACCATTCGAGAAAAGGAAATTCTTTTAGAATTTAAAATTAACAGATTTTGTCAATGAGACAATATTTTTTGTATGATAACGAATTCTCATTGGCTTCTTTTATATAATCCAAAACTTTCATACTTCTGTAGATTATCGAAATTTTCCCAAAAATACGTTTTTTTTATGGTTCCCGTACCCATATCCGAAATGTTTCATTGTAAGTTTCATTCCATTTCGTTTTTTCTCATATGCTACTTTTATATGATCCAAAACTTTTAAGTTCGTTTTTCTTGTGTACACTAAAAGAGCTTGTTTCATCTATAATACTGTCTCATTTTATTTCATATTTGGGACAGTTTTGTATCACTGGGAATCCTTGAAGTCCTTTTTTAAAAATTTCGTATTTGTCAACTGGTTCAGTTACATCATTAAAAGATCCAGAAATGAATTTTTTGTACCCTGTACATAAACACAAAAGTAAGGTGTATAATCTCAAATATCTCAACAATTCTTACACTGGATTTGGATTCTACGCAGCAAATAACTTCGGAAATTACCCTTAGCTTTGTATTTTTTGAGATGATGAGACTTAAACTAAAGTTCATTAGGTCTCTTATCTGGTAAATTAATGGTCAAATTATATTCTAAATCTTCCAAATCTTTTTCCCTTCCATATTAACATAGTTTTATGTCAAGATATCTCATTTCGCCGATGATGAATGAGAACTTAAAAAATTTATCATCTACTATTCAAGATGACAGCTTTAACTACTGTGCATCAGGTAAATTAATGATCAGCTTGATATTTTGATCTATATCTGATATATAGAATTACAAACAAAATCCTTTTCCTTTCCATGCCTAAGATTAAGCATAGTCTTAAAGTCTAGATATTTATTTGACAGATGATGGGATTGTTATCAGCTAGTTCTTTACTACAAACCAAACATTTTCTACAGATTCTTGTATTTTTTTTTATTAATTTCTTGTTAAAGGAGTTTTTAGAGAATTTATAATTTGATAAGCCAAAAAATGTTAATTGAATCTTCAGTTATCCTTTAGAACACACAAATTGGTAATAGTTGATAAAACAAATAAACATATAATAAAAAATTTACTACACGATAGTTATTTCACCCGACAGTAATTTCAACATCAAGAAAAAATTCCGCCCATTCCCCACATTTTAATCACATATCCTTTGAACTGGCTGGATATCTCAAATACCAAGCCATCTTTTTTAAACGCATTTTTTCACGAAACTTCTCAATTTCGGATTTTCCAATGTAACAACCTTCCGAAATTCAAGCCCTAACAAATATACTCCCTTAAAAGTATTTCTAGAAAAACCTTATTGCATGTTAAGGTGCAATTGCATGAGTTACACAAATTTTATGTCAAACTCAAAATGGCGTTTTTCTTGGCATTTACATGATTAATAAAAATATGTTAAAATTGAATCCGACAAATAGAGCTGAAAATCAGAAAGGGTTATGTAGGTATAAGTATAGTATATATGTAAAGTATATCAATTTCTCATGTTGCATGTTACTGGAATGTAAAATTGTTTTGTTTCGAATACTTTTTGGTATTCTTGTTCTTTAACATGCGCACAATGCAGCTAAAACCTAAATCTAAATCTAGAGATCTACAGATAAGGTATAGTCAGGGCCGGATTAAAGCGTGGCCCAAAGGATGAAGGGATTATTTAAAAACTTATATTAAGAAAAAAATTATTCCATACTAAACTGAAAGATACTTGACTCTTTCATTTGACCTCTGCCTGACTAAAGAGAGACTAAGTTCCTTTATTTGTGAAAAAAGTTAAAGCCATTCTTTTCAATCTAGACAGAAATATTTGTATATCTAAAATTAATGAAAGAAGATGATAGATATTTTTCACCTGATTCTTGTCAAGCTAAAGATGAATATATTTACTACTTAATAATAATAATTATTACTTTATACTAAAGCGAAAGATGATTGCATTTTTAGTCTGATACTGTCTGACTAAAGTGGCATAAGTAAGTAAAAAATTCTGATTCTTCTAATTCTAGAAAGAAATTTTTCATTTCTTAAATTAATGAAGAATTGTCATGCTACTAGTATGAAACAAGATGATAGTTATTTTTCATCTGATTCTTCTCGTTCTAAATACGCATATCTTTACAATTTAAATTATAAAAAATTAATTTCTCTATTGATTTAGCTGATTCTAAATTAATTTCGTTCTGCTATGAAAGAAGATGATCGATTTTTCATCTGATTCTTCTGAGACTATAGTTGCATAAGTTAGTAGAAAATTCTGATTCTTCTAATTCTCGATAGAAATTTTTTAATTTCTTAAATTAATAAAGAATTGTTATGGTATTAGTATGAAACAAGATCATAGATATTTCTCATCTTATTCTTCTCAGTCTAAAGCGTCATATTTTTACTATTTAAATTATAAAAAATTAATTTCTCATTGATTAAGTTGATTCTTAATTCACTTCGTGCAGCAAAGATGAGGATAGATATTTGATTTGATTTTTCTTAGTTTAGAGAGGGACATTTGCTTATTTTCATTTTAAGAAAATTCTAAAAAATATATAATATCGATTTCATACTGCTATGAAAGAATTATATAGATTTTCTCATCTCAGTCTTAAGACGCATATATTTACTACTTTAATACTAAAATATGAGTTTCTCGATTGATTCTTTTCTCCACTGTTATGAGAGAAGATGATTAATTAATCTGAATCTTCTTAGAGAGGATTATTATCATAATTTAAATTGCTAACTAGAAGTATTAAAGAAGATGTATTTGTTTAAGCGATTCTTCTCAGTCTAAAGAGAACTATTTATCATTCCAATTTTAGTATATGCTCTGCCGATTCTGATTCTTCTCTCTACTGTTACGAGAGAAGATGATTTATCAATCTGAATCTTCGTAGAGGAATATTTTCAAAATTTAAATTGCTAACTAGAAATATAAAAGAAGATCGATTTTTTTAAGCGATTCTTCTCAGTCTAAAGAGGACTATTTGTCGTTCCAATTTTGGTGTATGTTCTGCCGAAGCAAGAACATAAAGAGAACTATTTTCATAAATTTAATTAATAAAAAATAAATTTCTTTCTAGTATGGAAAGATCCAAATTTTTAGCTGATTCTTCTCAGTCTGAGGAACGATGTTTTCGTAATTTAAATTTATAGAAAATTAAATTCGTACTATTTAAAATGGATATCAACGTTTTTCATCTTATTCTTTTCAGTCTAAAGATAAAAATTTATGTAACTTAAATTTAGGGAAATATTGGCTTATTTAGATGATACCTTCACCGAAATTCACCGAATGTTGATTTGTTTTAATTAGGATACGATATTCGACATTTTATCACGATTTTTCACCTCGAAAGAAGTATATTTTCATAGCTGAAATGTATCAAAAAAATGGACTTCGTACTAGTATGAAAGAAGATTTTGGATTTTTATTCCGATTCTTTTCAGTTTAAAATGGAGTATTTTTATAATTTGTTTTGATAAAAAACTGTTGTCGTACTAATATGGAAGAAGATTAACGTTTTTATCTGAAAAATTGAATTTATACAAAACTGATTACGATTTAGTAAAAAAGCAGTTTCCTTATCATCTAATTAATTTTATAGATTACAATCTGCAGTTTAGTCATCTGAAAATTCCAGGGTGATACAGAATTGGCTGCATACTTTTTAGCATGAGCTCGAATTGACTCATTCTAAATTACGAATCATTGTTTATAGACACGCAGTGATAAAAAAGAATTTACTTGCAGATTAGTTTAGTAGAAACAGGCTAAAAGATTGACTTTGTTTAGCAGATGTTTCCCATTCTACAGAAGAATACTTTCATTATACGAATGATGAGGATGAAATTGACTACAGAAACTAGTATGACAAGAAGATTCGCTTTGTTTAGCTGATCTTTATTAGGCTAGAGTAGAATACTTTCAGTCTAGAGAGTTTAATGAGGGATATTTTAAATTAATAAGAAAATCTGACATACTGCTAGTATGAAATATATAGTTTTCATCTGATTCTTCTCAAGGGATATTTTTAAAAATTTACTCAGTCTAATGAGGGATATTTTAAATTAACTAGAAAATCTGCCTACTGCTAGAATAAAAAATATAATTTTCCTCTGATTCTTCTCAAGGATATTTTTGAAAATTGACTTCGAGCTAGTACGAAAGAAGCTTACAATTTATGCAAGTCGGAAATTTGAAAAGAATCTTTTAAAATAATCACCTTACAAGCTTTTAAGATCATCATCTCAAATTCAGAAGATTTATTACAGCTATCAGCTGCAATTATAATTTTAGAAGCTTTGTCCGCTCTACACCTTTTATCACGTCCCCTTGGGTCACACATTTTTTAATCCGGCCCTTTTTATAATATGTATAGGGTGTACTTATTGCTAAACACTTATCGTTTAGTTATTTATTTTTCAGTCAGGTTGGCATGCCTGTGACATGCGTAGTGCTGCCCGATATTTAGAGGCTCAATGCCGCTCGTTTTGATGCAGTACTAAGTGAGAGTTTCTGGCACTACTTGGACACTACTAAGTTCAGTCGTGGTTTAAAGTAAATAAGAAATTTCTGGACTTACCGAGAGCATTGTGGTTGATTGTAGTTTGTTATTATTTTTTATAAGTATAGAGAGAGATATTTGCTTTTCTCTTTCTTTTTGTGATATTTTTTGAGATATTTTTTGAGAAAAAACTAAGAAATTGTTCGAGTAGCGAAGCCTTAAGTTATGCATTAACTGGGATTATGTTGAATGTTGATTGTTGAGTAGTTAAAGTTGCAACGAAGTCCATGGCTCCATTTTAATATTTAGGGGGGGTTGGTTGATTGAAGAAAGTTGTGTGCACCACTGCGTGAGTTTACTGTGCTGTCAGTTTCTTCGCATCTTTTCACAATACGCTTCAGTTGGGCTCTTTTTTTTTACGAAAAGTGTTTGCTTTACATGATTTACTTAAGCTACTTAACTAAGTTAGTTAGTTGGATCAACTAGTGACTAGATATTTTTTTTTTTAGTTTTTCATTTTGTACTTTTGGTTTAAAATTTTTGCATTTTACAAAGTGCTCGTTTAGTGCCTTTTAGTAGGTTTCTTTTTCTCTACAAGCTAAAATTAGTTAGGCATAAACTTTGAAATAAATTTGCACTACAATTTACAAGTTTACTTGGTATACAATGTTTTAAGTATATTAATTAATTAATTATGTATATAGTATATAGGCTAAGTTGTTTAGCAGGCTAGTTATTGTATTAGATATTGCTTTTATTAATTAAGCTACTTGTAAAAATTCTTCAAATTCAAGAGGCTACTGTAGGCATATTACGTATACGTTAAGTGAGCATTAGCAAGTTTACTACCGACTATTATAATTATGTATGGAACTAGTTCTAGGTTCTTTAGAATATCGTATATTATTAGTTATCGTTATCGTTTATCGTCTTTCAATATGCATATGGGAACCTGTGGACCCTCAAGTCTAGCTGCTCAACTATACTAAGTATGTATGTGATTTAAAATTTAAATAATTTATTATATAATTATATGTATATGTAACTAGATTTATAATAAATCTTTTCTGGTATTGTTCGTAGTTAGAATATATGCTTTATTGTATTAACTGTTATACTGTTATACATTATGTTACTTTATATAAGCGGTCTATTTATTTGATCTAATCAAAATCTATTGTAATAAAAACTACTATTTCAAAAGCTTTTCATTTATATATTGTATGTATGTATGTTCTTAAATTAGGATTTTTACTATGTATTTTCATATGTAGTTTTATGTTTTAGTTCAGATCTCTTCCACGGTACAAGTGCTACTCTGAACTGCTCTGCAATAGCTTAAAGGTAGTTTGATATACTTATCTATAATTATTTTTTTTAATATTATTTAGTTATATATTTTAGTATATATCTAAATATTTTTAGTTGTTTGGCGTTTTATCTTACAGAATATTGTATTTGAAAACTAGTTCATTTACACTTCAAGAGTATCTTTTGCGTCTGTTCTAGAACTATTTTTATAGTGAGTTTGGAACTACCTTGGTATGAAATGTTAGCTTCTTTTGTGGCTTATAAACAACTTGGCATAGGCCATATTTTTATATTGATATGAAATCTAATGAATCTCATAGTTATTAAGTGGTTTATGTAAAAGCATCATATGCCATCATGTTTTTTAAATATCTTTCGACTTAATTACGACTATTTTGGAAAAGCACAGTTTAGGCAGTTTTTGTAGTATAGGAATTTTGTAGAAATTTTTGAAGAAACGATCTTACAATTGGAATCCTGGGTAGTTAATTAAATACTTATGATGTTGTAATCACATCACTTTTAAACCAATTAAAAACAAAAAATGTAACTTTAATAAAAAATTTCTGAAAACCTCAGAAGATATAACCAAAAAATTTAGCAGATTTTCTGGTACTCTTCCCTATAGCCTGGGTAAACAGTAAAAATTTTGTAAAAGTCCTTTTTCTTCACAACGCTACAGTCATCAAAATCGGAATCGAAAACTCATATAGAATTTCATTGGGATACCAGTGACTAGACTACAAACAAATTTACCACAGTTGAAACGTTAAGAAATTAAGTAGATCTTATGGAGACTAAAATTTATGAATTCTTTTTATATTCAAACTATAGTCTTCCGAAAACAATCATGAAAAGTTTTGAAACTTCAAACAGGAACTATTGGAAAACTTTGGTTATCACAGGTTAAAAAGTATAACCCTTAAGTTAACTAAAACCTATGAATTCTTTTTATTTGGTAGGTATTTTAATCCAATTTTCGCCTTATGCTCTACTGGAGCCGAGGATTAAATGTGTATTCACAGATATAAAAAAAGTCCGCACTATGCTCAAGCTTAGTTTTAAAACAACATACTTTGAAGATGAGTTTTTACTACACATTGTAAACCCCTTTAAATCGCTTTAAGTGACTTCGATGGTCACAGTGAACAGTAGGTCTTCAAAAGACAAAAATATTAAAAACGCTTAACATTCTTACCGAGAGGAGCATCATTAAAATTTCAATAGGCAGTTCTTTGAAAAAGACGGAAAAGGACTTTGATGTATAAGGTAGCAGGCGGCGGAGGCCTCTAGAAGCACTTAGTTAAATTTTCAGAACTCGTAGTACGTGCATTTTGAATGACGTATATTGCATTTGTCTGCTGAACTCATTGCCTTTGGCCTTCGGGTGATGTCCTATCAGATGTCGGTAGCTTGTATAAATTTGGTAAGTCTGTGGAGTTGTAGGATACTTGGCAGTCAAAATGTGATAGCTTGACAAGAAACATCAACTTTCGTACACAGTTGAACATTTTTGAAGTAAAGATAAATATATTGACTTAAAAAAGGACGAAGAAAGACTTTGAGATCCAAGCAAGCAGGCGGTGGAGACCCGTAATTAACATTCAGATAGATAATTGAAAACTTCAAATATAAAGGGCTTTGCTTAAATTTTCAGAAATTGCTTTAAGGTTCTGGTGAACCATTTATAGTTCTTCATATCTTTCTGGGAGAGAAAGCTTGAGTCGGGGAGAGATATTTAAAGATATGTAAGGGACACAAGTGCACATAATATTCTTACCCAGATGAACACTTTTGAAAGATAAGTTAATGAATAAAGAAGGCAAAGAAAGAGTGTGAGATCTAAGCAAGCAGGCGGCGGAGGCCTGTAATTTTTATTTATCTACAATGGACATTTGAAAACTTTTAATATTAAATAAAAAAGCAGTTAGTTTACATTTTCAGAAATCGTTTAATGGATAATTTTCTTCTTCTGGTAACTCCATTGCAGTTGCCTTTATATGCTGTGCCCTCAATGTCATACACCTACATGTAGAGTAATTGACAGTCGGGAGGAATCACTTGAGTCGCGGAGTGGTATTTTAAGATGTGCACATTTTTGAAATTAAGATAAGTAAATGCGTAGAGAAGGTGAAGAAAGGGTTTAAGAGGTAAACAAACAGGCGGCGGAGCCCTGTAGTTGACATAGACCTTTGAAAACATTAAATATAAAGGGCTTATTTTAAATTTTCAGAAATCGTATGAAGGATCTCGCGAACAAACTGTAGTTCCTTATCTCCTTACCTCATTACAGTTGCCTTTATGAGCGGTTCTCTCAATTTGGTATTAAGGTTATCATAATCATGTATGAATTCGGAGATCTGTGGAGGTGTAGGGTATTCTATGAAAGTATCACTCTAAATCATTTGAAAATTATGATAATGAGGTAGAGAACAGAGTATATTGTAGACGGTATATGTAGGAATTCCTAACGAAAGCCTCAGTGACAGAGGGCACTTTTACTTATTAAAGGAAAGTGGCTTATCGACATTTGTCACATCCTATGCCTCCTTAGTAAGTTGAATACTCCAAAAATTATGGTAGGTGCAGGCTATATTTTAGAAACCATGTCCAGAGATAAAGAATTAGTTGGCGGAGCTTTAGTGTTTTAAGTACATTAGAGGCTGTTTGTAATTTTTTTTTGTAATTAAGACTCTTTAAGATTCTTAATCAAAGTCAGTGTTCTGTTAAAAAAACTTATACAACACTTCGTATAATTTATGAACCGAATAATCAGAAGGTGCTATTCGTCGTGTTCTTGATCATGTTTGAACTCATTTGACATTCTTCGTAATCTGACCACCAATCGGCATGAGAACAGCACGGTTCAAAGAAAATATCACTGTTGTAGAAGCCAGTATAAACGAAAATCCAAATTTATCGATTCGCATAAAGTTACCATTAATGGCAATCGTTAAAGATCGTTTCCAAATTTACGAGAGATCGATGTCGAAGAGTTCTGGATTCAACAGGATGGTTCTGCGTGCCATGCGTCGACCGCAACCAGTAATTTATTGAAAACTCAATTCTGAAAGTAATTATTTAAAAAATAGGGCCACCAAATTGATTTGAACCTTTAAGATTATTTTTATTTTTTTTGTTAAATCATTATCATTGTTTTATGCAAACAAGCCAGTAACAATTGGGCAACCAACATTGAACGTATCATTACTGAAATTCGACTACACTCGAAGGTGGGGTCCAAAATTGGAACAACAGTTTGAAATTCGGAAGTGCCTTGAACCGTGAATTAATTTAATATGGAATGCGAAATTTTGCTTTAACTTGAGTAAACTGGTTCTAGTAAAGTGGTACGAAAAAAAAAATATACTCAAATTTTTTTCTAAGTATGTATTGATTGATGATGTATTCTCTGCCGCAGATAAGCAGATAGAAATATTGTCACGACACAAATATGATGGTGACACGACACGAAGATGATGCTGAGTGGATTCGGCTCTTCTTGCGATGCTACTATCTAATAATATAAGTTTTTTTTTTAAATTTGCTTTCAATCCTGCTTTTTGTCGAAATTAAGTCGAAATATATTCAAATATGCAACTGACACTCTTATCATATAAGCTTCTTATCTTTCTTTTATCTTGGCTGTTTTATAAACTATGTTTAGAATGTTCATTAGTGCTTACTAAAGATAACTTAAAAATACGCCTTAGCTTATGCTATAGTTTTTTTTTTGTTTACACACAAAAGTTAATAGCGTAGCAAACACTTTTACTTGGTATACGCTTAAATTTCGTTTAGTTGCATTTCGTCCTTCAAATTGTCAAGCAAATTATGCTATATATAATAAAATGTATAGTATATACTTTTATATATATTCACTCTCTCTCTTTATATCTCTCTTTGGCCGTGCATATTTAAGGGCTTCATAACTTAAATATTTGTTTTTTTTCATTTTAAATAAAACTTTACGCTACTTTACTCAAAATATTTTTAGTAACTTTTCTCGATAACTTTTTTTTTGGCTTCTTCGCTTTCGTGTTGATTGAAGATTTAGAAATTTCTGATTTTTTGATGTGTTGTTGTTGTTGCAGTTGATATGCAAGTTGTGCTTCAGGAGCAGCTCTTGACGTAGTCTTACCTCGGCGATGTGGGCGGCAACGGTGGCGGTGGCAAGGGTGGCGGCGGTGGGGCACGCACATCTGAGGGCAAGCTGCGCTTGTGTGAAGTATGCAAGTCGAGTGCAGCATAGGCGCCGGCATGGGGCGGGCCCACGCCCAAGGGGGACTCACGTGGTCGCATTGTGGTGGGCGGTCCGCGGAATAGAGCATACGGATTGCCAAAATAATCTTGTGAGGTGGCCATCATATTGTAGGCGGCTGCAGTGCTGTAAGAGAGCAAGAGAGTTGAGTTGATTAGGGAGTTAGCTAATTACTTAAGTTACAAAAGCAATTTAGAATGTCATGCTCGGTTTTCCACCTTCACGTTTAAAAACAAATATTGTTAGCATGTCAATAAACCATTTTTATAGCCCACAATTCAACAATTCAAACTGACTAAACGTTGCCAGACTGTCGTCGGACTGGACTGCATGTGATTTTATGTTTATTTTATCATTCATGTGGATTCATGTTTTTTAATTTAATAGTCATGTAAAATATTCATAGCACGAAAGTGCATTTAATTTATTATGGCATACAATTATTGTAACTTGTTCCCTCTGATTGATACATGCACCGGGACACGGTTATACACATAGTTATGCAAATATTTGCTATATATGTAGAGTATATCTGGGGGTCTACATGTTTTCAACACTACAATTAACAGCCCATGACAAGCAATTCCACTGTATCGGTGTTTAAGTAATTAATTCAGACTTAAGTGCTGTCACCGTGTCGAATATCGAAGCTAATTGGTCGCTATCGTATGTGCTTAATCGTTTGTCTATAAGCAAACACGAATCGGTCTAAAAATATGTGGGTAGATTGATAAGTCCTTATAGTCAAATAATATGTAGCGCCTTTTAAATTCTATTCTACTTTACGTAAAGAGTTGTTAAGTCTCAGAGGAGAGTGGGTGTGTGACATTAAAGCTTTAAGGAACTAGTCATCTACAGTTGCTAAAAATTTAAATTGTAGTCAGGGATCGATGTGTGAACTGGAACAGTACTGGAAACTCGATGTTTCAGAGCAGGTTGACAATGTTAACACCAATGCCATAAAAATGTTAATTATGAGTTTCCTCATGGGACTTCTACTTTCCCCGCTCAAGAAGTGCCTCGACACGCAATTAAGAAAACCCCAGTTTGTTTATAACGTCACCGTCCCCCGAGCTATGAAAGTACCTCGACAAGGGAATAACGCGTCGATCTTCCTGGACAAGTTGTCAAGGGATATCATCAATGCTGATTCCATTAAGATATTCCTTTTCCGCACTTCTTCACACGATTTGATTAGGACCCTTGATGTCCCTTCGAGCAGAACCTTCTCAGTGCCCCTCACTCGAAGTTCCAAGAGTGTTTCTTTAAAATATGATCATTGACTTCTTCTTATGGATTGAGCAGACGCTACTTCAACATATATTTATTTCCTTCTCACCAGAAAAACAAAGGGATCTGACGAGGAGCTGACGTTAAGAGGAGTTTCTTCAAATAGCTTCTTCGTAGCCCCTCATTCGAAGTTCCATGAGCGTTTCTTTAAAATACGATCCTTGACTTCTTATTACGGTGATTTAGATGCAGATGCTTACTGGGTACGAAACCATATAGGTTTCAGCATATCTCACCAGAAAAACAAAGTTTTTGGATCAATTTACGAGGAGACAATGACTCGTCCTTCTACCATCGAGGTCATTCGTTGTCGCCCTATGTTAAACCTTGGAACTCTACAAAATATATCGTGACCTTCGGGGGCTATCTCATGACGGCGTGTTCGTAAGGTGTCGCATAAAGTTACGCCTCTCAGAAATGGGTAGTAGGAGGGAACCAAAATACCTTCCGTGGAACACGCAAGTCGGAGAAGAAACATTCCCTCACGAACGCGTTCACCCCATAGTGCTTAAAGCAGATTGCTTTCCAAGCCGACTGGAAGGATCGCTTACTCAAGAAATGGGTGTTTCGCCCTATTCGCCGACTAGGAGTAACATGTAATATATCAGCTTCCAGCGGAACAACTGTCAAATGGCATGAAAGAAAAAAATTGCTCGCTCCGTGATCTTAGTACTGAGACCATAGATCTCCAATTCTACAATCAAGTCGATATTCGGACTGTAAGGGTTTCTGGATGAACACCCAGTTAATAGTAGTTCAAACAAAAATCTATTGTAACATTAATCATAGAAGACGCAGAAAGATCGAAATAGGCCAAAATCAAGCTTCATATAAAAATCAATCTTTTTGTTGTCCCTTGTCTTTCAAGCCTTAGAGATCTAGCGACCACAAGGAAACAGTAAGTGAACATCTGTATCTATTCAGATAGCCAAGCTGCTATCAGGGCACTATTATCATGAAGCATCTCCTTCAGGATGGTCAAAGAATGTCATAATTACATTAAACTCCTGTGTTTGAGAAACAGACACGTGCTATGTTGGGTTCATGGACAGTCAGGCGTGGATGGTAACACGACTGCTGACCAGCTAGCACGGAAGGGTGCCTTTACCCTGACGACATCTTGTGTTTTCCTGTGGTATTGGGTGGTCCACAATTAAGATAATGGTAATCAAATGGGTTCCAGGAGAACATGGAAGATACTGGCTCTTTTGCGACAGGCAACAGCGCTTGTCAAACGTCTGGATTTGATCAAAACAAAAGGTCTTGGCAGAGCGGCCTTAAAACTTCTACCTACCATACCTATCCGGCCACCATACTGTAAGATATCATCTACAGAAAATGGGCCTATCGGATTCTTTGAGTCTAGACTCTCTCTCGAGGACGATTAAGGTTAGGTTGTATAGACAACTCAGATAGTGTCTAGGATCATCCAGAGACAATGAGGTTCATTGTGTTGCCTAATCAAAAGAAGGGGTGGAAAGGAAGAATGAAATGTAGGGACTGTGGAGGAGAATCAAGAGCTGTAGGACATTCCCAATCGCTGGAGTCTCTCATATTGCTGAACCATTTTGAGGATTCAACGAAAGCAGTCAGATCCGCTATGGGCACAAAGGCTTCCCAGATCCCAGAAGACTACCCAGATCCTCAAAGAATGGTTTACCCAGAAACTAGGCTCGCTTCTAAGAAGCGCCGGGCAGTCACATAGCAAGTGTTGGCTACTTTCTGCCTCTTCATCATCATATTCTCTGTGAACCATTTTGATGATTTGACGAAAGCAGCCAGATGCGCTATGGGCACAAAGGCTAGACTACCAAGATCCTCAAAGAATGGTTTACCCAGAAAGTGGGTTCGTTTTCTAAGAAGCGCCGGGCAGCCTGTGATTGCCATCGCTGATGTGGGACAGAGCCAGTCACATGAGAAATGAGTCCCTTCCATCTTAGGTCAATACCAAAAAAAAGACCGCAGTGTCCCACCTCTTTGCTAAGAACCTATGAAAAATAAAGATCTGGTAATAAAATTATAACTTTGAATTGAAGATTGAAGTTAAATTGAATTTTTAGAATCAACTTTAATATGTCCGATATTAAAATCATCGCATCGATATCGCATGATACACAAGAAATATTTAAAATATATTCTTTCGATAAAAAAAAATGTATTCAAATCACATTTATTTAGACAATAATGCCCCATTTTCTTTTTTATTCCAGAGTGTTCAATCAACTTAGTTTGTGCCATTTTGTTAAAGTTTTGCTCGCCTATCAAGCTAACCCCTCTTAACCCATGATGACTTAGTTGTAATACTCCCACACATTTTTCCCCAGTAATTATTCTAAATTATTCATAAAATATTTTAACGCCTTCGAAGCCAGCAATTAAATGCATTCTGCCTGAAGCTCGCCCCACTCAATCAACACTTGCGTATACTTGACGTATTTACGCAATTTCCAGGCGATTGGCATCAAGTGGCAAACATTGCCGGTCCCATATAATTATGGGCTCCAACGTCAACAGTAATCACAGTACTGTGCCACAGTAGACACACACCATGATGATGTATGGCTCCAGGATCAGCAACAGAGTGACCAACGCGGCCTTTAGTTTCATTTTTTTTTTAATGAACATTTACATTTTATTTTTAATTTCTGGCTGGCAACGTTTTATTTTTTGCTCTTGCATAATTTAACACGATGTGGCAGCAAAGTGCTGACTGATTTTCCAGCTGGCTGATCAGTCAAGCAGCGCAGCGACTGCAATGAGTTCAACTGCAACAGCAACTTGCAACTTGCTTCGGTGGTGCCTGGTTTTTAACTTTTGCATAATTACGTGTAAGAAAAGAATTTTTTCACACAAAATGGCACAGAACGTGGCATTTTGATTTGTCCGCTAGTAAGTATGGTAAAAGAAAAAACTTCAACTCTTTGCCACAAGTCTTTGCCGCAACGGCAGCCTTTGTCAGCCTATATTGCATTCATATTGGTAGCAAAGTTGGCGCGAATTGTTTAAACTTACTTGGCCAAGTTTTTTTACGCACATCGACGTGCAACATCGAGGCTGCTGACGCAGTGCAGCGCACTAATGGCAAGCAATCCCTACAAGCTACACTCAGACATGCCACACCAACTCCCTTGCAACCGGTGGCAGCAAAATCTGGAGCAATAGCGTCAAGTGCACGCAGTCTGCAGCATTGCGAGGCCCCACCTAAATAGGCCAGACGTAATGGGTGTCAGGGGCTGCTGCTAGTAAGCGGTGCAACGGGGAGCCAAACGACGATGCTTAGTGCCACTGTGGCAGTGGCAACAACTACCACCAACAAACAGCATGTGGCAACACCTACGCGCATCGCATCGGTGTCACCTACTGAACTTAACGACTGGGAAGAAATAAAATCAGGCAAAGTAATCTCTGTCTCTCTGCTTGGAGCATTTACAAGAGCAGCGCACTGCTTCAAATGGGTGGGATGTACGCACTGCTTGCTTTGCGTTTCTTACAGATGTGTTAATGAGTGTGTGACAGTTTGTCTGTGTGTGGGAGTGTGTGTGTGAGGGTGTAGATGTGAGTGCGTATGTGTTGATGTGCGACTAAGTGCGTTGTCAACAGTGACGACAATGTGAATAACAACGCGAGGCATCGCACAGTGGAACAAATTGACAATTCAGTAGAGATAAATCTTTACATACATACTCGTATATTTATAAAAAAGAAAGTGGTGTAAGTAACACTATTTATATCTCAAAAACTCATGAACCGATTTGGCTGAAAATTGGTAGAGAGGTAGATTGGAACCAGGAGACGGACATAGGATTTTTTATCCCGTTTCCGTGAAGTCACTATAAAACGTGCTATTAATTATTATATTATAACAAAACGCGAATGACAGCTAGAGCGTAGTTTTCTCTACGGTTGGGGGGGGGGGGGGGGGGGGGGGGGGGGGGGGGGGGAATTTGATAATATAAGGTTCGTAAGAAATATATAATCACAAGTAATGTTGTATTCTCTTTGAATCATCATTAATAGCCAAGACGATCGAGATATTTCCCGACAAAGCCGTAATGCCAGAAGGATATGAAACATTCCGAATGAAATGAATGAAGAAGCACAAGAAATAGGCCGTGAAGAATCTGGCGATTTCCGCCAAACACTGCTCTATGTGAAGAAACTTTAGCTGACAACAAACATGAAAATTGCATTGCTTAATGATTTATCTGCTGAAGATTTATCTGAGCAATTGCTGATTATCGGTAATGATCGAGTACCGGTCGACGAATCGAGCGGATTGATTAAATTTCCTCAGAATTTCTGTAACTTTGTCTCATCGAAAGGCGAACTTATCATTGAATTGAAGAGAATTACTTTATAGTTCTCCTTAAAAAATTATAAAATTTTAGTACATTTTTTTGAATCCCAATTTGCTCTTTTTGCCACTGTGCTTTATCGTTTTGTTTCTTGCTCTTTTCGTTGCCTACTTTTGTGCGCCAAGCTGGCGAATGAAAATATTTAGTATATATTTAGTATTTTACATATAGTATATCTTGTAAAATCAATGGAAAGCTTTTCGTTTCCATATTTGTTGTTAATTTTGTTGTAATTGCAGCTGCTGCAAGTATATAAACATGAAGAGAACCATGTAAATACATATATTTTGACATTTAATGCGGGTGGATGACATATACATTGATAATAATATGTTAAAACTTAAATCAGGACCGCGAATTACTTTTAATTGCCATAAAGTTTGTCTCGCAGTTTTGAACTATCTACTGATAAAGGTTCGTTAGAACTGTGAGGAACTGGTTCTGCTACTTGCAAAAAGTCACTTTTGGCGAACAATTGAGACTCCTTTAGTTGAATTTTTACCCATGTCTTATTGTCTATGTTGTAACCTATACACTCAATAATTTAAATATAAATATCATAAAAATAAATCTACGATACTTGTAACAATCATTTTCCATCTTATTGGTTGTGGGGAAAATTGACAAAAGTTTAACCCTAAAATGAAACAAACAGCTGCATCGGACTAAATCGATATTTATTCTTTTGGTATCCTGATAATTTTTTTGTGAGCTAATTTAGTAACTTTCTTTCAAAAATATAGGTTTTAACAATGGATTATGGATTTTATGGATAATTCCACATGTTTTTCATAATTTTTTTTTAGTGAAAATTTATTTCACTTTTTTCATAATTCTTTTTATAATTTTTTAATTTTAATCAATTTAAAATTAAAATTTCCGCAAATTTTGATCTAATAGCTACAAATTATGAAAAAAATTATTTTTTTTAATTTCACCTTTTGTAATATAACTTTAGAAAATTGACTCTGATTTCGATTATGATTTACTCGTCTCGGAGGATTGCTTCAAATAAGCATCCTGAAACATATTTCATTAATCTCTTAAAATTGACTTCTTGATTTCAAATTCACGTACCTCAAAAAATGGTCAACTTTTTGATTTCAAATTTCATGGACCTCAATAATCGGCTTACCAAATTTGTTAAAAAATTTAAAACTATTTTGATGAACATTAAACATTTTAAAATAAAAGCATAAAGTTTAACTTCCTTTCAACGTTTATTTAAAATTTTATAATTTTTTTAAATAAATCTTGATTTTAATTTTAACAATAAAAACTCATTTGAGTCAAAATTTCTTGGATCTCTTTCTAACTAATGTTTATCGCGTCAACTTATTGCGTTTTGATTTTTTGTTTCTTAGACCTAATTTTCCAGCAATCGGACCATAATTATATCGCTGCTTTGATTTCGGATCACGAACTGGTTTCCTGTTTTCTAGGCATAACTATTTGCTATTTTGGTTTTGCTTCAAGAACTGTATTCTCCAGTTTATACATAGGATCTTACTTCATACTACTACTACTTCAACATAACTATTTTGAAACCAGATCACGAATGGGTGTGATATTTTCTAGTTGTAGCGCTTAAACGAAAATCCGCTACGGCTCAAGGAACTTACATTGAAATATTTAACTGATTTGATTTTGGTTCACGAACTGGTTACTTAATTTCTATTTTATGGAACCTACATTTCGCTTGGATTTGTGGCCTTATTTACTATTATAATTCTTTATATAATTCTTTGACAGCTTAGGCTTAGGTTGGCAAAATGTTCATTTTTACCGTAGGTCGCAGGGACCTAAGAGCTTATTTCCACATTTTATGGGCATAAACTTGTGACAGCTATGGCTTTTGGTTCACGAACGGGTTTTGTTCATAGTTTTCATGAATATAGACCCTTATTTCCGATTACTGGGGCATAAATATTTTAGTTGCGGTTCACGAACTGGCTCAATATTTTCTTATTTAGGAATTTGTATCTATAATCGCAAGACCCTAGAACTTTATTTCCAATTACTGGGGCATAAGTATTTAACTTTAGGACTTTCGTTTATGAACTAGTTGCTTTTTCATGCGAGTTCACGTTATTATTTGGGTCCAGTTTATTTTTATTATTTGGTGCATGTAGTAAATATTAAAATGCTTCGGATCCAATTCAAGAACTTGTTTCTTGTTTTATTATTTGCTAAAGTGGAGCATAATTATTTGAAAACTTTGGCTCGAGTTCACGTAAAGGTTTCTTTTTTTATAGTTGAAAGTATTTCTTCTGGCAAAAAGAAAAGGAGACAATAACACGAACTTGAAAAATGCAACTAGTTCATGAACCAAGGAGTAAAATTTGCCAATCATTTTAATAAAATGCAATTAAATACTTATGCACTGAATCATTATTTATCGAATGCTAGTGCCCCAGTTCACGACTCACTTGCTCGTTTTATAGTTCATGCATTTTCAACCGTGTAGAGTTATTTTTCGATCGCTGGAGTATAACTATTAAAATGTTTTGGCTCCTGTTCACACACGGCATATTTTAAGTGTACCCAAACACATCTTGCTGCTTGAACTTTGGTTCATAAACTAACTCATTTTTTTAAAGTTCGGGCATATCTATAGTTATTGTCGTGCGTCTGTCAGATGTGGCTCACGAATTCCCGAATTATTTGTTCGTTTTCTAGTTCCAACATTTGCAGCCATATGGATTTCTTTTTCGAATGCTAAAGAATAAATATATTAATGATTTGGCTCCGGTTCACGAATTGGCAAATTTTCTTCTTTGGCTTGTGAACTAGTTCAAGTTCGTGCAGATTTCTTATTGTTGACTTGCGTTTGGCAGCTTTGGTTCCAGTTCACATGTTGCACTCTATTTTTTTTTTGAACCATTTCTTTTTGAACCTTAGCCCGTCCTCAACTCTGCTCTCATTACGCATTTTGTTATTAAAATGCTTTGGCTCCGGTTCACAAGCTGGTTATTTTTTATTGTACCCAAATACATCTTGCTGCTTGGGCATCTGTGCATTTTGTTCGAATTCAGGCATATTTCTAATTATTGTCATGCGTTTGGCAGCTGTGGCTCGCGAATTATTTGATCGATTTCTAGTTCAGGCATTTGCCGCCATATGGGTTTATTTTCTGATCGCTGAAGAATAACTATATTAATGCCTTGCCTCCGGTTCAAGAATTGGCAAATTTTCTTCTTTGGTTTGTGAACTAGTTCAAGTTCATGCACATTTCTTATTATTGTGCTGCATCTGGCAGCTTTGGTTCCAGTTCACATTTGGCACTCGATATCTTTGTGAACCATTTCTTTTTGCCGCCCCGCTTTCAACCTCTACCCTGTCGTCAACTCTGCTTTCATTACGCATTTTCTTGAGACTTTTCTCGCACTTTTCTTACCACTTTTACCTTGGCCTGCCATACAATTAATTGAACTACTTTTTCTGAGCGAAACATTAAATGCCTTGATGTTAAAATGTACGCCAACTAAACGAGATGAAGTGTATGAAGAAAACCCTGACATACATATATATGGTATACCCTACAATGGAGAAGTCAAACTGGAGATTGGGAAAACTTTGAAGTGAAGACAAAAAAATGGGGCGGAAAAAAGTTGTTCTCGCACTATCAGAGAAAATTTTTCTTTTTGTTTTAGTGACTTTTACTTTTGCCAGCCGCTGGCTGAGAGTCGTTAGAGCCACCGCCCCAGCTCCTCGCCCAGTTCATCTCTGGGCTGCTCAAACAATGTCAACTTTTTAGCCAAACCAAGATGACGACAGCGAGTGAGATAATCCTTTGTTGTACATCTTGTAGTTGCTGTGATTGCGTTAGTTCCGCGCTCGGTTCCTGACGGTTCCTGACGGTTTAGCGCTTTAAGGATTGCAGCACATTTTGCAACGCGTTGCCAATAAACCGAGTTGGCTTTTTGTGTTGACAGAGTGAACTGGACTGGACTTTGGCGGTTATTGGTTTAGTCAAATGTTTTTTGTACAAATCCACTAAGTTTAAGCTGATTTCAGGCAATTGCATTTGGTTGCTGCACTTTACTGGTTCTGTTTCAGTTCTGTTCTTGGCCAAAAGTAATAGTTTCATTCCATTAAGTCTATTATGTGCTCTGGTATATAAGTAAATATGGCTTTGTTTTCATTTTGTTGTTATTACATAATATTATTGTTTGAGTGTGTTGCGGACAAAGGAAGCGTGTCCTTTTGACCATTTTGTTGACCAAACACGATTGCCGGGGCCAAGTCCTCTGTGCGTGCATTCAGGTTATTCCGCCAGCTCAGGCTTTTGACATGAAAAATGCATTTGATTGGGATTATTTTAAATGTTTTTTATTTCACATTTTTTTGTATTTTTATTTTGTTTTTATTTTTTTTTTTTGCTTATACTGTTGGGCTTTTATATACAAATAAAAGCGTCAGTGGAGTAGTAAGCCTTTGCCGATAGGGGGGGAGGAATATTACTTTATGGAAATTATATTTTGCGCAGTAAAAAAAAGTAGAGTAAATCGGTTGCTACAGTATGACCTAGACGTAAGGAACTTTTCAAAGTAAAATTTTGTAGGTTTCAATAATCTATATACTATAGGTATATAAATTATTGGAATACGATTATTTCACTTGTTTATAAGATTACTAAGCTGGAAGTATTTCAAAGATAAGTTTCAAAGTATAGAGGACAAATATATGAAACTGAAATCAAAAAACCAAAAAATTTCGGAGTCTTCAATATGCAGTCATGGACAAAAAAAAAATTGGTTACATATTTTGGCACATTTTTGGTTTTTTTGGTCTCTTCAGAAATGTGAGAGGACATTACACATTTTTGTTAGACAAAAAAAATGGAATAATTCTTATTTAAGTATTTTTAGTATCTTGTACTGCCTGTGTGTGACAGAACAGAATCGTAGCTGCATATTTTCGACCAATTAGTACAACAAAGCTGACCGAAGTTCGTCCCACGCAGGTTAAAGATTTTCGAAGGAGATTTCTCAAATCGTACGACAGCTTGGGTTACCTTGGAGTCAACTACGGCCCATAAATTTTCTATGGGATTAAAACCAAAACTTTGGAATAGCCATTCGAGAACATTGATTGAAAACCATTCTAAGCATCTCTTGGCAATGCCGGCAGTATGCTTGGGACCTGCTGGAATATGAATTGATCGCCAATGTCCATTTTTTGCACAGATTCAGAGAGATTGTTTTCAAGAACTCGAATATAATATGGAGTTTCGATTCGAATTCCATTAATTTTATGAAAGTTGGAGGCACCAGACCATGAAAAATCACCTCAGACCAGCACCGACTTTCTCTGTTTTTGTTTTGTACAATCAAATTTGGTATTTAAGCCTTATAAACAATGAAATGTCGACTTTTTCTTATATCATCCCTTGCCTTAAGAAAAAATGTTGGTTAAAATAATACCAACTTTTTTTGTTATATCATCCTAGAAAATCTTTATATATATAATTCTTCTGTGAGTGTGTATGTCACTGAACTTCTCTTAAACGACTGGACCGATTTTGATGAAATTTTTTGTCTGTGTTCAAGGATCTGAGAATAGTTTGGATTCACAATTTTGTCCGCTAATTGCGACGAAACTACTAAAAAGGACAATTTGATTTTCCAATACAACATTTTTTGTTAATTTAGGTTGGCATTGTGCATTGTCAGATTAACTAATAGTTTTTGTGAGTTATTGTTTTTGTCGAAAGGAAACACAAAATTATAAATTTTATTTTATTGAGGCACACCAAATTTCATGAGAATCAGTACAGCCGTTTCGGAAGAGTATGGTAACTAACATTATGAAACTAGAATTTTATATATAAGAAGAAACTTATGTCGTTTATCGGTAGTTCTCGAATTGTAATCTGCAGTTGAACTGAGTTGATGAACTGATTTTTGCGTGTGTTAAAGGTCAATGCGGAAGTTTTAAGCCTATTGCGATGAGTTTGTGTGAATTGTTGGTGGATTGTGAATATTGGTTTTTGAGTGAACATACTCCTCCGAAACGGCTAGACCGATTCTCATGAAATTTTGTGTGCTTATTGGGCAGGTCTGAGAATCGGCCAACATCTATTTTTCATACCCCTAAGAGATAAGGGTGCCACTTCTAACATTTTTTTCATTTGCAAACTATACCTTCATGGTGTGTACACGGGCTGAGTTAGCCGCGAAGCCTTCCACACTCCTGTTTCGCGGCTTTCGCGGACGGCGCGCTACAATATTTTTCAATCTAAAGTTTGTCTTGAGTGAACGTGAAAAATAAAAAAAGACATCCTGTCGCCATTATAGGTTAACATTATTAGTGCACGAAAACATTAATATCAGATACTGCTTACAATGCCGAGAAGAAAACTACCAAATCTCCATCAAACATGTTCAAAATGTAAAGTGGTTGAAAATTTTATGATGAAATTAATCCTCATCGTCAATCGGACGATGTTCCAATCGGTTAAGATTCCAGATCTAGAACGAGCGAGCGAAGCGAGCGTGCTGTGAACACAGCGGAGGCCGGCTAGTATTATTATATAACATTTTTTTTATGAAAAGTGGATTCGTAACTTATCACTTTCAGGCAATTGTAGCAATTTTGACCCTTTTTTCAAATATCCAAAAATCAGCTTAGACTTAGACATTTACAAGACAAATTTACAAAATTTTTCCTCTGGCGAGAGTTATAAGTCAATTTATAAATATTATGAAAGATATCCTATTTTAAAACAGTGGGAAACTCGAAATTCATTTTAGATTGATAATTTCTTGGGTAAAATTGCTTAGAATGGATCAAGGAATCAAAATCGCGGACAGCCTTTATACAAAAAATTGATCAACCTAATGTACATAGGTATATCAATGGCCGATTGTAGTATAATAAATAAGGAGTTCCGCCCCCTGCGTACTTTTCACCAGCTCGCATGCAGTAATCTTTATTCAATTTAGAACATTCAAACTATTATACCAAATATTTTTTTTTATAATTCCCGTTTCATGATACATTTGAATGTTTGTATGATTTTCACCTGCATGATTTCAAAGTAGCTTTCAAGAAGCTGCGACTTACATTGTACACACTGTATGAGCTGTAAGTATCACACTGTTTATATTTCATATCGATACGATTACTCATACGAAAACGATCGGTACCACACTGAGTTAATTGTTGTCATATTATTATATAAATATATAGAAGAGAATCTTACATTATGCACACCGTAGGAGGCGTGGCTATGACATAGAATTAATTTCACTTAGATACGTTGACACCTACGAACTAAATCGGTACCACACTGAAGTTTTTGTAACCGTATTTACATAATGATATATTGGGATGATACTTAAAATGTGCACTCCGTAGGAGTTGTGGCTATTACATAGTGGAAGTTTCACCTCGATACGTTCACGCATACAAACACAAACGGTACCACACTGATTTTATTATTACCGTATTCTTATAGATATGTGATAAGGTAAAACTAATATTGTGCACACCGTAGGAGGTGTGGCGAACAGAAAGTGGAATTTTCAAATCGAGACATTCACGCATACGAACACAATCAATATATAAATACACCCAGCAGATGAAACTTATATCATGCAATCAGTAGAAGGTGTGACTATCGAATTGAAGTTTCACCTCGATACGATGACGCATACGAAGAAAATCGGTACCACACTAAATTGATTGTTACCGTAATCATGTAATGATATGTCGAGGTAAAACTTGCATTGTGCACATTACAGGAGTTGTGACTTTCACATAGTGTCAGTTTCCTCAAGATACGTTCACGCACACGAGCTAAATCGGTACCACACTGATTCTATTGCTATCGTATTCTTATAAAGATATATCGAGGTGAAACTTATATTGTGCACACCGTAGGAGGCATGGCTATCAAATAGTGGAAGTTTCACCTCGAAACGTTCACGTATGGGAACACAATCTGTACCACATCGAATTTATTGTAACCGTATTTATATACAGATAAAAGTTAATAATATTTTGCAGTACCATGGCCATGTTCAAATAAAAATCAAAAAATTTCATTCATAATTTTAAGCGTTTAATCATAAATAATGAACAAAAAAATATGTATAAGCAATGTGGCCCTATGTTCAACCTTGACATTCTTGGAAATACCTATAATGTGGCCTCAAATGTAGCGCTAAATATAGACATTTCCAGATGGGAAGAAAACTTTTGCAAATATTTAATGCGTACTCTCAAGTATGACGAGATCCTACGCTCCTCTAGGAGAGCAGATCCGCAATAGTATTTAAATTACATATATTTCATTATTATAGCATCCATGTTTTTAAATTACAAAGATTTACACTAAAGCTCTTAAATCGTCATCAGTTAATTAAAGTTTAAAAAAATACTATTACAAAACCCGCTTAAAATTCATTGCCACACTAAATAATTATTACTGTATCATATTTTAATCTGCTTATAATAATCTGTGAATTACAATTTAATTCCATACATAAACTTTAAAATGCCTGCATTGTCCTTGGTGTGAGTTATCAACCAACTTTTCACCCCTTACTACGTCACTGTAAAGCGTCAATTAAATCAACAGCTATACTGCCGCATGGCTACAAAATGGCGACATGCCGCCATTTTAAATTGATAAGCCAGTTTAAACACGTCGCTACAAAAAAAATACTCTGCAAATTGAATTAATTTTTACATTTATGTTTAGTTAATAGTTTCGTACTATATATTATATACTATAAATTATGCACATTATATAGCCTTTGTGCTATTTAAGCTTTTTCCGGCTAATTTTCGCACATTTTAATTCAATTAAAGTGTGTCAAAAAAAAAAGTGTGTGTGTGTGTGCACAAAAGCCATTTTGTTTCGGTGCTTTGTCTAGTGGCCATTGTTGTTAGCTGTTGTTGATGCTGTTAATGGCCAATTACGTGCTTGGTTTTTCATCCTCATGTTTGGCTGATTGTTGAGCATTAGTATTAGTGTATCTATGTGAGTTTTGACCACATGGAAGCGCACAAAGTTACTCCACGTGCAAACATTTTATATATATATATATCTACTATACTATTCAAACTCACAAACATTTGCTCTTTTGGCTGCTCCAACTAAAATTTCACACCTGTTTGTCGATTTGTGTGAAAAAGCGTGACTTTTAATTGAGTTCAAAATAATTTTCACAATTGTAGTTACATTTGAGCGTTATCTAAATATTATGTTAGAAATGAGTCATTAACTTTGAATGAGAGACTCGGAAAGGTTGCAGGACTTTAATAATTTACATGATTACAAAGGGCTGTATAATAAGAGGTTCAGGAGATGTAGTCAGGGTGGAGGCATCCTGTCGTGCTAGATTGTCAGCGATCGTGATACCGTCCACTGCCGATTGTCCAGGCACCCAACATAGCACGACTTCGTTCCGGGCGGACAGGGTTTGGAGATAGTTATGGCATTCTTAAACCATCCTGGTGTTGGGTCCAACGATTCCAACACCTACACCCTGCTCAGTTTTGGACCCTGCCGAGAACCATTGTTGCCGCGGGGGTTTCCACAAGGACTGCCATCAGCCCAAGTCTCGCGACTTGGGAGAGGAGATCTAAATTTCTTGTTATGAAAGAGTTCCGTGATCATAAGATCTGATCTAGAGCAGATCGATACGTCAGGAAGGGAATATATAAGTGCGGCATACCCAGTGTCACTTGCTAAGTATCCAAATGTGATATGTAGTAGACTTCACAAGGCTGACTAATTAGAGGTTAGTTAGATCAGATAACAAAACTTGTTACAGTCGAGACGATGACCGGTTAGTGGATACCTTAAAGTCTCTGTTGCTATTTACCTTTTATGAACTATCAATAAAAAAATTTAATACCATACATAATGTATGTCACTCGTGGAAAAACATAGGGCAGAGAATTTCCGTTTCTTGAATAAGGGACTTTTTCCTGCCGGGTTTCTAGCTAAACGCAGCCCAATTTAAGGTCTGTGGGGCGACCGTGCTAGTTATTTAACGGAGTTGGCTTTATCTAGCTTGTATGGTCCCCGGGAGGAATTTTATTTCCCTCCTAACACCCTTGTCTGAAAGGCTTTCCCAGATCCATCGTCTTTGAGACACACCCTCTACGGATTACAAGCTCCTCCGAGCTCTTAAAGCCACCGAAAACTAAGTGTTGCTCAATCGCTACCAGAGGTTATGATACACCACATTGGTAGCTCAGTGTCCTTTGTCTTATACTAAAGAAGGGTGACCCGACGATATGCGCCAACTACCGGGGAATCAGTCTAATTGCCATCTTATACATTTGTCTTATACTAAAGAAGGGTGACCCGACGATATGCGCCAACTACCGGGGAATCAGTCTAATTGCCATCTTATACAAGATCCTGTCGAGCGTATTATGTGAAAGATTGAAGCCATATGCCAATACACTAATCGGACCCTATCAGTGCGGCTTCAGACCTGTTAAGTCCACCATAGACCAGATTTTCACTCTACGCCAAATGCTGGAAAAGATCCACGAAAAACAGACCGATACCCATCATCTCTTCATCAATTACAAAGCTGCATTCGTTAACCCTATAAGGATCGCCTAAACACCACCATGTCTGAGTTCAGTATTCTTGCAAAGCTGATTCGTCTTGGCAGAATGACATTGAGCGGCACCATCAGCTCTGTCAAGGTAGGAACGGACCACTCCGAACCTTTCAGTACTGTTCAAGGTTTCAGATAAGGCGACCCTCTATCATGCGACTTCTTCAATTTCGTTATGGAAGGGGTACTGCGGAAGGCAGAGTGTCCAGCTTCTTGCATACGCTGATGATATCGATATCATCGGAAGTTGTAAGCGAGATGTTACTGCTGCATTTTCCGCAATCGAAAAGGAGTCAGCGAAAGTGAGACCTCTCACGACCAACAAAAGTAACACTCTATAAGACGCTCATCTTGCCTGTGTTGTGTCACGAACAGATGCATCTGCTCTTGGGGTGTTTGAGAGAAAAATTGTTCGTCCCGTTCGTTTTGAGGACGACTTTCGCATACGGATGAACCACGAACTGTACGAGCTCTACGACGACATAGATGTTGTCGAGCGCATCACAATACTACGTCTGACTCTCCTCAGGCTCGGGCGTATGGATAATGATGCTCCAGCGAAAAAGGTATTCGAAGCGAAAGCCGACGAAGGAAGTCGAAGGAACGACCACGACTCCAATGAAAAGATCAAGTAGAGGAGAACCTATCGTCCCTAGGTATATTTAATTGGAGAAGGCGCGCGAAAAGCAGAGGCGCCTGGCGAGAGCTGTTGAGGTCTGCCGTAACCCGAGAACGTGTTGTTATGGCCACACAATGAATGATCAATTATGCTATAATCAAGTTAGTCCTGAGAAATATGATACCAATTTGGGACACTCTGTGGCATAACATTAAGTCTATAGATTTAACCCTAAAAGCTAAATTTCATTGCATGTAGAGCACAAAATTAATGAGCATCAATCCAAGATGCACTTGATATATTTTACGCACATATTTAAAGGAATTTTGGTTAAGCTCATTAAACTAATTAAAATCCCTTTAATTCTTATCAACTTCCAGCTAAACCCCAGTCGGCCTTTAAGTCTCAGTACTCGGTATGCCACAATTTAACTCCACAGGGGTGCGCACCCCATAGCAAGCTCAGCATCAGTTCTAGGGACTCCTGACCACCCGTGGTAAGAGATTTAGCACTTCCAAATTAAGCTCAAGAACAGCTAAGCACAATCCAATTAATATTGTGGTTAAGTCGCATGGAGCAAAGCTGGGCAACAATTTTCTTGCCCGAATTGACTTACTTTTATTATGCTGCATAATTTTCTTATGGTTATGACACTATTTAAACTTAAGAAATTTTTCGAAGATGCTGACACGATAATATTTAAATAAAAACTAATTATTAAGTGTGGTAACACTGTTGGAAATAAATGTGGTGAAGTGACCGCAACAAATCTAGGTCGTAATCAAAGACGATGTAACCAATTTCATTTCTTTAGCCACTCATCAAATCTGACAAGTTTTAAGCCATAAATAACTTCTCTTTAAACTGTATAATAGAATTCCCTAGAATTTTTTTATACCAAGTACTATTACCAGCAATTACCAAACCAATGTCCAAAATGTAAAATCTAATCTAAGACCAAGTCAAGCAAATGCACAAATTAGCCTTTTCATTCGACAAACTGATTGCCATGTACTCCATTTCCAAAACCCAACCCATAAGTTACAGCTTCAATGGAAAAAAGTCCAATAAGCAATTAATGTCTTCGCCGGATTGGCCATGATGCATCCAGAGTTTCAATAAAAAACCAAATTTAAAGTTTTCCAGACATGCCCATTGAAAGGCGTCCTCCAAGGGGGTGTGGTTCAAAAAAAAAAAAACTTACACAAGTAAGTGCAAGGCGAAAGTAAAGGGCAAAGTCAATGAAAGGAAAAAATATATATTATAGTATGTACACACTTTGCCCTTAGCATGTCCAATGAAGTCGAGTACTGCGATTTTTATCATACCCAGAGCGCAGAAAGTTTTTCCCCCTCTTATAACCTCAAATGTAAAGTGATTTGGCAATAAATTTTTCTCTTTTTTGGATGCCATAGAACACTTTATCGATGCCATAGATTTTATAAATAAGGCTGCCTTCGCTTTTATAGCTTACAAGTAAATAGAACAAGCTGAACAAGTTGAACATAAGTTATAATTTTTTTAAGAAATTATTGCGCTCTTGCTTTTGAAATTATGGAAAAGAGAGAAAGAAGATAAAATAATTGCATTACATGCAAAAAAAAAAAAACACTATGCAACAAAATTGAGCTTTTGTGAGTGTCTTGAAGTTGACTTATATTTTGTTGTTAGATACTTTATGGATTAAGTATAGAAATATATAAGATAGTGTGAACTGGTTATATTTAAAAAAAGATGGCGTACTTTAAAGTCGGACTCGGATGACATTGGCAGACCCGTCCAGAGAGGGGGGGATCGAGGACTTTTTTTCCGGACCCGGAGCTCTCGGAGGGGTATATAGTAAATTATCATTCTACCAGAGCTCCGTAACATACTTTTTTGTTTCTCTCATCTCACACTTTTCAACAATTACACGCATTTTCATGAATTAAGAAAAATAGATATTGGCCCGGATCCGAGAATTCCCTCGGAGCCCGGATATTCTCTCTACTGCCCCGGACATTGGGATAACCTGAACATTATCCTTTGGATCAACCGATTTAGATCAAATTCGGTACTGTGCTGGGAAACTTTAAAGGATTTAAGTCCTAAAATCCTTATTTTTCAATCGGTCCCATATGACTGGGAAATTCTAAACACTTTCAAGTGCCAAATTTGGTTACGATATATTTATAAACAAACGAATTATGGATATAAAACATTTGATATAATTCAAGGTCCTCTGGAACATCCATATTTCTGAGATCTAGGCGTTCTTACAGAGGCCGG